>WYDF02073229.1:0-24702 GCA_009867245.2 Adranes taylori
AAATTACTCAATTGTAAGTTGTAAGAATATATTCATTTTTAAATAACAATCAAATATGTCACAAACCTTATAATAATTTAAATAAAATTTTTACAAAACTTAAAACGAAAATACCAGAGGATAAAAAATCCAATCTCATTTATAAAATTCCATCTCTAAATTGTACAGGAACTTATATAGGTACTACAGGACAATATCAACAAAACCGCATTAATGATGGACATAAATACCAAAAAGAAAGTAACACTGCACTTAAAAAACATTTAAAAAAAACTACAAAACATAAATTTAATTATATAAATACAAAAATTTTAAGAACCGAGCATAATTACAAAAATAGAGTTTTTCTTGAAATGATAGAAATAAATAAAAATAGTATTAACAATAGAACAGATATTCAAAAGTCATCTTTAATTTACAAGAATATTTTAAACATAATATAATAAAAATTAATGACCATGCGTATTTATATATATTAAAAGAAAAGAAAACAATAAGCATTTAGAAAAAAATTAGACTTTTCAACAAATAGTTACATTCATAATTATTAAAACATCAAATCACTGTTGATTGAAATTAATGTCAATCAAATTAAAAAATTTATACAAATATTTTTATAACTATTTAAAAACAATTTAAAGTTTAATAATTTTATTTATACTAATATATATTTCTAAAGAAGGGGATGATTATGAACGAAATATCTCGTCAATGTTCATATGTATTGATGTTGACGCTGATCAGATTGAATTGCCGAAATGTTAGTTTATTGTTGAAGATGATGAGGAGATCGTCCAGCCCTTGTATAAGGTCGGATATGTGAAATACGTTGTTGCGCCATGAAAATGAATATGAGACCTTTAGTCGCTGTTGCTGAAGATATACCTGAAGAGAGGGCGATGATGGTCTTCACGGAGCACTGGTTAGAGCCATCGTTTTCCCGGAGTTGGTAGTAAGGGAACGGAGCTCCGGAGATCCGGATCGCAATCGGAGATCCGGATCGCAATCGGAGATCCGGGTGTCGGAGACAAATCTTCTGGTTGACTGGCTGGTGGAATTGGTGCGGGCAAGTCTACCAAGAAGTGCGTTGTCTACGGGCAACATAGTTTGATGGATGTTTTTGTGGTTGTTCCATTTCCATGCTCGTTCGTTTTATGGAATTGACGCTCCTCTTCTAACTTCTTTTAACCGCGGGCGCATTTTGTTTACATTGAAGAAACTGTTTCGGGGGATGCATTATAAATGTGAATGCAAGAAAAAAAACAGTGAAGATAAAAAGAAACGACGCTGCAGAAATATAGGGTATAATACTTAGTTTGATATTTAGATACTTAGATTTTCATTAATACTGACTATGGCGCAACTTTGAGTAAATCACTCTTAAGGCCGCGATAATCGCTCGCTGACAAAAAGTTAGATCTGATCAGATAGATCTGACAAAAATATTGATTTCTGTGGCGACCGTTCTGTTCCGTTCACTCTCCTGTTCTTTCTCTTTTTAATTGCATTAACTGAGCTTTGGCGCGAAAATTTTTTAACGAATTATTCACTTGACTATTTATGTTATATTTGAATTAAATTATTAAAGTAATTTATATTGAATTAATTAATTGATAATAATGTTTGTAGAGCTTTTTAATTGTTTAGTTTATTTTTGCAAAATTAAACCAATGAAAGTCCTATATATACTATCCATGGAAAATACAAAAAGGCCTATCCGACAGTGTTGTAATGTTGCTTCTCATATGACTTTTATCTGACTCCTAAAATTAAATGCCTCATAATAAATTGATTTATTGAGAAAATATAAGGAATGTATTATAAGAATATTTATTGACATGTTATTTATTACAGAACATATACAACTATTTTTTGTGTTTTGACACGAGATTTAAGTTTTTTGCAAGTTTTTTGTTAATGGCACAAATTATTCTACACCACAAGGATGCTTAAGTGAAAACATTATAATAAAATTGTTATGTCACCGATCGCGTTCGTATAAAACTACTGGTCGTTGCAATTTATCAGAACGCTTCGACACGCATATGGATATGGTTCGCATATACAAACTATTGAATTTTTGAAAGAACACAGTCAAATTGAGAGAAAAGTTGTATCAATATATTTCTCGTTTTGTTGGGAATGTGTTTATGATAAAATTTAAAATAGTAAATGGGTTCCAGCGCTTTGGAGTATATAATTGATTAAATAAAATCAAAGAACTCCTATTCTAAAATATTGTCGCGTTAAAAATTGTGTGAGCTTTAACTAGATAAATACATTCTACTTCTAGTTAACCCTAGAAAGGTACTTTGCATAAAAATTACGCATTCATAAAATTTAAATGTGTGTTATAGCGCATCTAATCTGCGCAGGATGTGGACCCTACATCTATACCTAGGCTGACATGTTGTCTCTCAGATAGTGCTGAGTTTGATTTGGTATCAGTTGAATTCCACTTGTTATCCTTCACGCTCCTCAATTTGGTGAGTAAAAAGACCCAGGGACCCAGGGACAAATACGGGGAAAATGTGAGTCAGGAGCGGTCATAGGCCGCGGCTAAACGCCTGTTCGCGCCGTAGGTAAATATGGGGACCGGGGAATTCATGGGTTAGACTAATGTTGTTTAGTTTACCTTACCCAACTATTGTGCTAATTGAATTTAAGAGGAGTTATAAGGTAACAGTCAAAATTAAAAGGTTCAACGTTGATTTTATGCAAGATATAACAAAACGTAGGACTTCCAGGATATGAAACATGGGATGACGATCACGTCCACAAATTTTTTTATTATGGTATTATTTGACTTACATCTAGTGCTATATAGCTCTAATATTTTATGGTCTATTTATTTTAATGATTATCTATCATTAGACATTTTTCTCTGTGCTTGTTTGAAACATTTAAAATCTCTACAGTACAATCCAAAGGAATGTGATTTTATTTAATAAAAATTTGAAATAGTTTTATTGTCTGATGACACACAGGATAAAAAATTCGCATAACTGCATTGTGATGTCTATGAATAAAACGCGTTTGATTTTTTCGTAAATCTTATAATAGCTTAGTTTTGCCTTTAGTATTCTCTGAGATTGGCCCTAGAGACCATCTTGGATATGGACGAAAACGGTTTTTGGGACTGTCTCAGAGAAGTTATCAATAACAACTTTTGTTGTATAAGTGCTTCGATTCAACTTTATTTTAATACCATAGGCAATTTATTCTACAATTAAATACACATCTTTATGATCCATTCCCAAACATTGTTGTCTGGTATATGGAAGTTCTAAACTGATTGCTGTGTTTATCTAGCTAATGAACCAATACTAAGTTGGAAATTATATAAGAAGTTTATGTTTAGAATATGTCTAAATACTCAACCACACACACATCCTCACACACACACACGCACACACACACACGCATATATATATTTATATATATATATATATAATTTTCGTAACCAAAATGTTATATTTTATTATAAATTTTTCGTGGATAAAATTGATTAATAAAATAAAAATAAAATACGTTTTTTTGTTTATTGTAACGTTTCGGACTTAGTCGGGTCCATTTTCAAACAATCTTTATTTCTTCTTAAAAATTCATATAGTAAATGGTTGTGTCAAGATAACGAAAAAATAACTTGTGTAATTTATGTGAAGGATATTATAGGTCTTAAAGGAACATCTGTTTTATGTAACTATGGTACTACATATGCTTTGGGTGGTTGACTGTTATGTGTTTCTTCTCGTTGGCATCTGATATTTGCATATGTTCTTTCAGTTTTTTTATTATATTATTATTTTTATATGACACACTATAAAAGACATACCTATAATAAATTAATTTACACAATTTTACATAGTTTTATACCTTCGAAGCATGAGGAGAATGTATTCGGGAAGGTAATTTGAGGAGAAGGTATTCAAGGACGATGGAAGTAGGTTGGTCCGACTAGAATACTTGGAAGGAATGCAGATAGGAGAAAATGATAGAAGTGAGAACGAATGGATTAGGGGTCGAACAAATGTAAATTGGAGGATTGCATGGTCGAAGGAAAGATGGTGGGAGAAGGTTATGGGTGCGATCGAAGCGGTGAATGAGATTATGCAGAGATTGAGAAATGTGGAGAGGAGAGAGAGAGAGAGTAATAGGTGAAACTAGGTATATGTGGATTAGGTAAGAAAAGGGTATGGCTAAGTATTTATTTTCAGGTTTGAGATCCGATGACAAGATGTGGGAATGAGAAACGGGGGAGATAAGTATTGGTTGAAAGAGCTAGATGGAATGTGTAGAGTATGCGGAATAAAAGAAGAAAAATGAAATCCTTTGATAAAAGAATGTGGGGTGGGGTAGTGTGGAGTGAGAAGAAAAGGAAGTTGGGGGAAACTGGAGGGTAAGATTTGAATAGGAAGGAAAAGGATTGGACTTAATGAGAAGAGTTAGGTATGAACTAAATAAAAGAAGGTAAATAGATTATGAAGAGGGAAATGAAAGGAAATGGAAAGCATAGAGGAGAGAAGTAAAGAAAATTAAAGAAAGTAAAAATGAGGAATAAGTGCAGGGTAGATGTGTGTAAGGAATGAGATGAGAGAATGGAAAGGGGTGGGTCAAGTAGGAAAATTATGGGAGGTAAGGTATGAATGAAAGAGTGGAACGCGTATGTGGAGGAATAGATGAGGTGAAAAAAAGCCTTCCCTTCTCCCTGAAGGAAGAATGGGGTTTAGTTTCTTTAGTATTGGGTTTAGATGAGATGTATATTGAAGTATTGTATTTAGTATATTTATATATATTTCTGCATATGCCAATAAAGGTTCATTTATTAAATTATTAATTTGTTAGTGCCTTGAAAATAAAAATATGTTTTAATATTATCTGAGTAGGATGTGTTGATTAAAATATCGCAGTAAATTTGTGTATTTACTTTATGCATACCAATTAAATCGTCTTAATGATCAAGGCGCACCAAACATGCCACACCAATGATGATGACTTCCGTTTTCACTTTCATTTTATATTATTTATTACAATATTGGGTTTCACGTTTTTACATACTATTATAGCCATATATACTAACGGACAACACTTAGAAATATTAATTAATTTATTTGTGCTTTCTATTACATGTATTAATCGAATTATTAAAAATCTACTACAAGTTGTTACAACTTTTATGCTAAAGATCTGAGTTTGAAATTTAACCCATCATCATTTGCGTTGTTAGATTTCTGACTTATCTAAATTCATGGCGTCCACAGATCTTTAAGAATTCATTTGACCTAGGAATACTTTTCCAACAATACTAATCTTCAAATAAGTACTAATCGTGTAGTGACAACCCCACTTTGTTTGGATTTATAGAAAATTGACAATTTTATAATCAAAATTTTTCTAAAGTTCTTCAAAGTTCTTAACTTTTTTGGAAATAGTTTTTTCGAATAAATGGTTGAAATAAATATTGTAGAAAATTTCGTTATCTTTCAAATTCCGAAAATGTTATATTTTTAACCTTGTCGGGGGAGCTATCATCTGCTCGAAAATATCAAAAGTTGGACCCCTTCAAAACTTTCATGTTGTCACGAGTCACATATTTTCACATATTTTCACTTTTAGTTAATAAATATGTATCTACATAAAGCAACGAAAATCTCAACACAAATAAACAATAATAGATAAATAAACACTTTTCACACATTTGTAAAATTTGTACCTAAACCATACAAATCGCGTACTAATTAAGTTTTTTGTTAGCAGATTTCTAGTTTTGCTAAATTACAAAATGAAGTTTTGCTAAGAACACTAGAAGCACACCAAACGTCCAACCTCCAACCAAACGTCACACAATCATGTTGAACATGAGCATAAAAATTATGGATATCTATTATCACGTTAAAAATAAAGTCATGTCACGCATTTTGAAGCATATTTCTCTATTCTGGATAATATATGGAAAATGAGATCAACAACATTTTCTTCCTAGTTTATATGTATACCAGTTTAGAAGTTTTGAAGTAATTTTAATTCGTCTGTGTAAAATACAGTTTTTCATTAAGCACGCCAGACTGCCCTGTTAGACATTTTCTCAAAAGCGGTGACTCAGACTTAAAAGCGGCACCAGGTCACAGCAAAGCGGACAACGGATCTGCCCGCGCCGTAAGCAAATATAGAGACCGGGGAATACATGAGTAGGCGAATTTGATCAGGCGAACAGGGTAGTCTGGCGTGCAAAGCGTGCAAACTGCCCTGTTAGAAGTGTCCCAAAAGTTGATATGGGGAAATTCATGGGTTGGCAAAAGAGCGACCTCAGGCGGCGATAAGCGGACAGCGGACAGTAGGTAAATTTGTGGATTTATGGGTAGGAATTTATAGAGTAGGCGATTTATAGGTTACATTTGTAGAAGTGATTATTTGATAATTAAATAGAGCTGAAATATTTCCTCCACTTGTTCCAAATTCTTATACCAATAGAACGTATGTAATCTAAATCGTCATAATTAATTTCTCCAAGTTTATTAAATATCTTCTAGGTGAAAAGTGAAGATATTCTAAGTTTATTACTAGTAATATGCAGTTTATAACATTTTCTATGGTTTGCAAAATAAATATCGCCGTTAATGAATAGAAATTTTTAATCTTAATGTAATCGTATGTGCATATCTGAATGTAAATACGTTACTTCTACAATGTGTAACATTATGCAATTTTACTTGATGGGTCGCTGTTTCCTTCTTTTTTTATTGGATTGAAGATCTACTTGTACATTGTGTTTTTAATGTTTTCTAATGAAGAATAGATGAATTTCACTTTATTAGACAATTTGTACAAAAAAAGTTTATTTATTTGATCAAAATAATTTTTTATGTGGACTTATCTGGAATATCATATATTAAAATATAATTTAATAATACCAAAATTACAACTTTTCCAATTATAATTCAGAATCGTTCAACTGAACTTCAGACAACATCAGTTGTAAATGGAATTTGTAAATTAAATTCAGAAAGCATCAAATGTAATTCAGATTAGTCAATTGTAATAGAGAAAGCATAATATGTAATTCTGATTAGTCAATTGTAATACAGAATCATCAAATCTAATTCTGATTAGTCACTTGTAATGTAGAAGCATCAAATGTAATTCAGGTAATTAATACTTTGTGGGCGTGCAAGGAAACACAGTTCGGAAATCGTAAGCACGTTTATCATAATCTAAAGACGGAAAGATATGATCGTAAGTCATATCCATATTTGGAATTATCTCGAGATGAATTTAGTAGATGATCCAGGGATGTACAAAGTGATTACCAAGAGGCAGATTAAATATCCTGAAAGGACCCAAACTCATTCACACCAAGTACTTCTATAATGTTCTGTCGAAACGCAGAAGGGCAATTAGCTCCACTTTATTTTACTTAATCCCAAAACTTATGGAATTCTTGGATGAAAAATGGTCCTCCAAATGAATTCATTATCAAATTTTTGAAGACTTTTTTATTAACTTATTATTCCCAATGTTAAAGCGTCTCGACGGATTTAAAGCAATTATAGGAGACCATTTGAGTTCACATTTGCATTTCAAAGTAATGCAGGAATGTGAAATAAACAATATTTGTGTCATTGTATTGACACCAAATGGAACCCATTTATTTCAGCTGCTAGACGTTGCATATTACCGTTCTATGAATGAAAACTGGTGAAAAATCTTCAGAGAGTGGAAAGTTACTGCCCAAGGAAACCTCTTTTGTGTTTTTCTGTATCCAAGGATACAGAAAAAATTTCTGTATTGTGGTTTTCTGTTTTTTTAATTAATTTTGTGTTCTCCTCCTCTGTTCATCATCCTCCGTAAGTACGTAGTGACATAATGAAATTTTTCATTGCGCTTGATGGGTTGCTTCTGCAAATGTAAATTCCGTGGCTGATTTAATTTTATCAGTCCATATTTGATTTAATTGTGTCGAAGTATGTTTCTGTATATTGTTGTGTGAGTCTTGTTGTTACTTTTAGCTCTTCTAGGACCGAGATATTTGTACGGTGGGTAGTCCAAGATATTCGCATTATTTTTCGGTATACTCACATTTTGAAGGCATCCATTCTCTGGGTGTCAGATTTTTTCATAGTCCAGATCACTATCACATAATAGACAATTGGAAAGATGAGTGAAGTACCAAACCGCAATTTGGTGTTCCTTGTGATGCTGGAGTCTTTCTAGATTTTGATCAGTTTGACCGTTGGCGGTTTTACCATCGTAATACGTCTACAGATTTCTTCCTCGCATCCCCCACAATTCACTATCACTGAATCAAGGTAGTTGAAATGGTTGATCATTTATTATTATGCGACATGTTAGTCATTTTTGGGTCTACCAATTATTATGACTTTTGTTTTGTCCGTATTTCTCGCTCGTATCTTTGAGCCTTGCCATTATACCTTGTACTTCTTCCTTTGAGGCTGCCAGCATTACTGTGTCGTCTGCATATCGCAGGTTATTTATTTTTGAGGCTTCTATCGTTACGCCTCGTTGGCATTTCGAATTTTGTTTAGTTCTAAACAATCTATGAAGGATGAAGCTGGCTTTTTTGCTGATTTTCCTATTATACCCAAAGTAGAAATATTTAAAATGTCTTTAGCACAACGTGACTTTTTTCTATCAAAATATTTATATTTATTCATATTTATGTATATTTGTCTATTCGTATTTACATCTTTATTATGTGGATAACGTACACGTGATAATATTTGTACTTTCCATAAATATTTCTCTACATTATTTTGATGAAATTATTATATGTTCCATGTTATTGTCTGACATAATCACACATTTGTTTTAATTATTATTCTCTAACACTTCCTGCGTGTAATATTATCAGACTTTCTCCCTCGGTACATGCAGGAACTACGAGATGTTAAATCGTTTATAACATTATTTAAAATCCCGCATTATTGAAGACACGAATTTCTGCTAATTACATTATAAATGCGTTACATGAGTATTGTGCAATATTATATTGTAAAGTATTATTGTATACAATTGAGTCAGCTGCGTACATGTAAATTACTTTGGCAACAAGTTAATTTATCACTTTTCTCTTTTATTTATCAAATATGTAGCTGACATACATAAGAATCTGAAAAATTTAGGGATTCAAGAAAATTTTTACATGCATTAGATATATATTTATGAAACACCCAATTAGCCTAAAAAAACTAGGTAGGGTAGTTGGATCCATTTTTGGCTAGGTCATAGCTGTCATCTCTAGTCTCTGCTTTATAACTCTCTTATTTTGGGGAACGACAGTTACCCTCGCTGAAGATGGTATGCCGCAACTAGGTTGGAATTCCAGAGGACGCCTAGGCAATCGGCTCAAGTTCTTACGTAGATTGAGGCGTCCGCTCATGTTTAAATGGCCGCTAGAGACTTGTTCCTAAATCTCGGATAAAAATGGTAGGGAGTACACGCAATAATAAATAACAGTAAGAATACCACCACTATTAAAATTGCATCGATAATAATAATATGGCTTTATGAGAGCCAAGAACAGTTTAAAGATAAATAACTAATATACTAGACTCTTATTGTTCCACCAGTCCTTAGTGGACTTCTGAGGACACGGGTTGCTACGAGTACGTGAGTAGTCCTGGTGTTCGTGGTCTTGTGGGCAGCTGAAAAACTACAAATTAATCTAACTGCAAATTAATAAAACAGCATTTAACGATTTGACAAAATAACGTCTACTGGTCTTCTAGACAATATAAGCGAAGAAAGAAATATTTATGTACAAATAAATGTCAATGGATAAATGTTAAATTAAATTAATGACGCAATAATGGCGGTTAGCAAATAAACAATAGCGATTCTATCAAAAACAAATCAATATAGATAAACGGTGCATGTTAAATAGTACAAATGCATAATAATAATAATAATTAAAAAACAAACTAAACACGGTGCATATAAAGCAATACAAATATGCGGTGATAAAATAACAAAACAACAACAATGCGGTAAGCATGTACAAACAGTTAATAATACAACGGGAAAGCGCTAAATGTTAATACGCGATGTTTATAACGGAGAATGCAGGAATCCACTACTATCGTACTATCAGGGATATGTGGAGGTGCTACGAGAGCTGCGTGACTAAAATAAATCGCAATTACACGTTAGATTAATCTTGTGCACTGTAATTTCTATATAACCGTGGCCCTTACGATAGCTTATAGTATCCCCTGTATAAGCTATAGTAACACCACAGTTATGCGTAGGTGTCGCGAGAGCTTGAGTGCCTAAGATTAATTACGTTTATGCGCACGATTGATCTTATACACTCTAGTAGTAAGTGTGTATGGGAGACCTCGTAAGCTATCGTAACACCACGGTTATGCGTAGGTGCAACGAGGGCTTGGGTGACTAAGATTAATTGCGTTTATGCGCACGATTGATCTTACACACTCTAATAGTAAGTGTGGATGGGGGACACCGTAAGCTATTGTAACACCTTAGATTAATCGCGGTTATGCGATTCATCATAGACACTCAAACCCTCGTGATGTAATCTTATATGCTCCAAATAGGAGATATATTGGAAGTAACTGGTAAGAGAAACACGTGCAATTCAATCAAGTAGTATATGGTATATAAAACCAGTTAGCAAGCGCCGTTATTTTCTCGGCGACTGATGCTGGCTCTCGCTCTGCTCATTATCTCGGTTGGCTGACTTTGCTAGCCGCTTTGCTGGTAGCTGCTGCTGGACGTCTTGTTTCGACTTGTTAACATCAGGAACTAAGCAATTCAATTCAAAATCTCGTTATTTATAAGCCTGAGCCGTCACTCAACTTTTGCTTCCTATTCGAGTGAGTGCGTAGGTAACCACTCGTCATTTACTATCTGACCTAGGCCGTGACTACATTGTTCTATGCAACTCCCGGTGTTAATTCACCGGGAGTTGCATCTCACCGCATGACATGCGACCGCATGTCACATCATAAAAAGTCAGCGTAGTATTAGCGACGAGCATCATACATACTATCTTGTTCCCGATGCGTTCTCTTACATATTAAAGTGTAGGTACAGGTAACAGCGGATAAGGGCGCCAACACATCATATACGGATAACATACATACATATTAAACATATGTGATACGTGTATATACGTCACACAACGACAATGACTACATTGTTCTATGCAACTCCCGGTGTTAATTCACCGGGAGTTACATGACAGCGCATGACATGCGACCGCATGTCACATCATAAAAAGTCAGCGTAGTAGTAGCGACAAGCATCATACATACTATCTTGTTCCCGATGCGTTCTCTTACATATTAAAGTGTAGGCACAGGTAACAGCAACGTCGCAACAGCAATGAATAACAACGTCAAATCTCTGCTATACATATGGTAAACTATCTCTGCGCAAACGAAGGCGCGCTCGTATTTAATAAATGCATTTAAATTTATTAACTTGCTTTTCTCCAATGCGATCTTTTACGTAATTTATTTATTTAATCTATTTAATTTATTTCAAGTAACATGCTTTGTTACAAAGTAAACTTATATATGACTTTAATATAGACTCCTTCTAAACATTTTTGTATAAAAGGAAATATCTCATTACTTATATGCGATGAGCATACATAATGTTACGCTCGATTTATTTATTAATCTTTGACTGTTTAACGTAATTTCTTCTCAGAATTTGTCTATTGCAAACCTATACAGTAGGATCTTGTGTATTTAATACGATAATTAGCTTTCATCATTGATTTGTTGATCTATGCGTAATCCCTTTTAAAATTTAAACTATAAGATTTATCTGGAGAATTGGAATCATGCGAATTTGACTTATCAAAGGCTTTTCACTCAGTTAATCATCCACTGACAGTTAATCTTTCACTCGCTAAATTACGCCGTTATAGAATTCGTGGCTTTGGTTTAAAGTTGTTCACTTCCTATTTGAATGGGCGAAATTTTCAATTCATATTGCAAGAGTCAATCAATTTATTCAGATGTGTGTGTAGTAGAGAAGGGGGTATCGCGGGGTTCCATCCTCGACCAGACACTTTTCATTGTATTTGCTAATGATTTAGAATACTTTATATGCAGTAAGGCACCATCAGTTTATATTATAACTCTAACTTTATTATAACTGGAAAATCTGAAATTCAACTTTCGCATCGGCTGTTAGATACTTGAAATTTAATAGTACAGTGGTCAAATGGCAATATGTTGAAAACAAGTTATGTTGTTTTTAGGACTGATCGTGGGCACAGTGACTTAACATTGGATTATAGCTATGGATTAGTAAAATCAATCTGGGCGTATACGTTGAACAAAATTTTAAATGGTACTCACAAACTGATGCCGTGATGCATGCGCAAAAATTGAGTAAGCATGCTGTTGATTGAAAGTTGCTTCTGCTTTTCTTTTTACTTTGGAAGTAGAGAAACCTTCAAAAGGCGAAGAATGTCCGTGCATACAACAGCGTGAGATTTCTACCCTAACTAAAACTCCACTCTCTGTTGGAATTGTATATCGTTTGGGGAGTTTGTTTGAAGGAGGCTTTAGGATTTATCATCCTCTTCAGCGTGGAACTGGTAGCGTAGCTTCTGTTTATTGTAACTCATATATACGTTGTACTTCGGTAGTTTTTACTCCATTATGTGTTATGGTCTTATATTTTGGGGTAGCGCAGCACACTATCAAACTGCCGGGGTATTTACTTTGCAAACAAGAGCGTTACGTACTATTTTCTCTCTGAGGGGCAGATATAGTTATCTATCTGTTCTTAGGGCACCTAACATGTTCACACTTTATGGGGCGTATATATTTCATGTATTGTGCTACACATTCATCTGTCAATATTAAATTTAAACTTTCTCATGATTATAGTACAAGGAATAAAAGCTTTCTGTCTTATCCACAATATATCATTATATGATAGTGATATTTATTATTCTACGTTCTTGCTTTTTAAACGTAAGTTAAACAATATTGAACCAACATTTTAAAGGAACCAAACATTTTGAATAAATGAACTGACCTCTTGAATATCGATTTTATAAAAATATATACAGTAAATTTATTTAAGACGATGTCAATTTCTAGCGTTACCTTGCCCCCCTCCTCCCTCTAATCATAGTTCGTCTAAAAAAAAATTTGACATTATTTTACAGCATGAATTCTTACCCTATGAATTCTATGACAACTGCCACACATATAGCAGATATTTTAGTTGAGATTAGTGTTCTTTTTAACTGCAGGGCATAGAGTAGTCTATGCGGAGTGAGTTGGGGATTCTATATTATACTAGAACATTCTGAGATAAGAAATGGTTTTATCTATGAAAGAATTATTATTTAGTACATTAATTGTACTCGTATTACTACTTTTTAAGTGCTTTGTACTCTATAGCATTATTATTGTGATACTTATAATTTTCTGAATTACTGTTATTATATTATATTTGTGAATCTTTTTACTTAAATAATCGTATAATGTATTATCTGTGCTTATTCAATTGTTTTTAAAAAAATTATCTTGGCTATTTGAGTTCTTGAGTTTTCAAATGCTGTTCAATAGCCTGTTATGGAATTATGTTGTGGTGGAAGGCTGAGATTCTTGTGACCGGATGTGCTGAGATTCTTGTTAACTTTGTCTGGACTGATATTTTTCTGTTCATTCCGGACAAATGAACAGAAGATTATCAGTCCAGACAACGTTAACGTGTACCTCACCATAGACCATATCGCAGTCACCATAAGATACGTTATATTCAGCTTGGTTTTTGCACGAGATTTTGTTTTTAGGTTTTGATTTTATGTCAGTGACATTTTTGTCAATAGTAACAGCTAGATTTGCTCTATTGATTAGTTCTGTGGATTGTGCTTATAGTTCGCAAATATTTCTTTATATTTCTTATTAAAATAAATTATATAAAATTTTCATAAAAGTTTTATACAAATTTTGGTTATAAATATTCTAGAGATTCTGGAAGTTGAATTTGTAGTACTTACATATTCATTCAATCTTTTTATTCATGAATGATTATAGCGGATGGTCCACGGGAAACTCACGTTTGTTAAAAAAGTATCACTCCACGAATTTAACAAAAAAGGAATTTATTAACAAACAGAATAATCGGTGTAATATGTCATTTTTAAATACCTTATGTTGGAAATAACGTCATTCAACTAATGGCCGTTTTAGTCTGTTAAAAAGAATAGTCCGAAAATCCCGACTTGCCAATACCACACCATACCCTTACGTTTGGACTATGTAATGGCCGCTGATACAAACAATGTATTACAGAATTGAATCTTTTTAAAGTACGATCGTAATTATACTTTTGACTACCATCCTGCTTTATTTATTCTGCTTGTATAACATCATCTTGCTCATGCGATGAGCTCTCGGGGAATTGGAAAAAAATTGACTGATCTCTATTGTTATTAGTACACAAATATATCCCTGTAGATAAACATATATATATATATATATATATATATATATATATATATATACGCAATAAGGGAGTAACATAATAAGATTGATTATACAAATATTTATAATGCGTAGATATGACTCGACGTCGCAACACTATTTGACAGATAATGATAGGGAAGTTAATTATAATTAGGCTCTTCCATTCTCTTCCACTAAAAGTGAAACACATAAAAGCGTGACGAGCAAAATATGATTTGATTCTATATTGTTCATTTTTCTTCGGTCATGAGGATGGTTCTTGAGTAAAACTTCCCTTTTATCACGATCAGATACCGAAATTACGGTTGTGGGTGCTGGCTGGATAAAACAGTAGTATAATGGTTGAATAACTGAAATAATAATACGTAGATGAAAATAGGATCGTGCATTCTTGAAGATGTAGAATTTTATTGATGCGTTGTGAAGATTGTAGAATTTTATCGATGCAGTATGAAGACGTATATGTGGTCTATAGTCACTGTCATCCCTGTTCTCGATTGATAGGAGCTTTCTAGCCAACTTCCCACGACGGTCTCCTCGTCTTCGCATCAGTGCCATTGTCAATTGGGAAAAGGATATATAATAATGTGCAAACAAGAGTAGAAGAATAACGAATGCGGTATTCCGAAGATTCAGCATAAGAGCGTTGTTTGATACATAATCTTTGTTTTAATATTTCTTGAATATTTATTACATATTTGACGGTTGCGATAGTGCTCGCTGTCCAAGAAATCGATATGGTCCTAATTGATAATTAAGACTTCTAATTAGCGCAATAGTTCTCGATGCACCTACGAAGACAGCAATTCAAAATTTACGTCTGTTCGACATTTGGATGGCGCAGATCATTTATATGAAAATATCTGATACGGTGGTTTTGTGACCGGTGGTATATCTGTGTAAGGAAACAGTATTGCATTATCTCCCCGTCGAAATTCTATTCCTCCAATTAGAGTAAAGTCCAAGCGTAACTCGCAACAAGTACTACCCCCGTCAATGCAGAAGCCAGCCAATCAAAAATAATTGAGTATTTAAATTAATGAGTTTTACGGAAATACTTCTGCGAACGGCGAAGAAATACACATGTTTTTGTGTATGGAGTTTGCAATTTCGCGACCAGTCTGTATCAGTTTACGAAAGAATGCCTCTTGATATCTATGGGTGAGTGTGTACGCCTTCGCGAATCTTCTCGCTGTTCCATGCCAATGCGTCAGGGCGCAGCTTCTCTCGCGAAAAATCTGTTTCGCGTTCTGCATCAGCGCTTTCCACGTCATAGAGGATTTTTCCTCTCGTACATTAATTTATATATTAAAATTTGATTAGTCAATTTATATCATATTAGAGGATTACTTATTATCTTAATTATTTAATTGAATCTATTTATATGGGATATGTTACCGATACCAAACGGGGATTATATAAGGCTCAGTATAGGCAATTTTGTTTATTGACTGACCCATTTAAATTGAAATGAGCTTCATCGTCCATGATAATAGTCAAATCTTCTTGTTCTTCAAACATGTTAAGGATTGTTTAGGCACATGTGAGGAATTGTTCGTATTCTTCAACATTTATCAGTTTTTACCGATGGAATCCCAAATCTTTAAATGGAATACGGTTCTCAATGCTCTTACTCATTCCTAATTCAGAAACGTGCCATTTAGCAGAGCGAGAGACTTTGTGGAATCGCGGCTCTTACCCTATTCACATTCTGACGTTACGTGCCGATCGAGAAGGACTAGATGGCTTTGTTTTGTTTGTTGCTTTGTTTTTTTTTGTTGCTGTGTTGTTATTCATTTCAGAATGGTCTTACAATTGGATATTTCGCCATGACGTCCGGTATTGAAGTGACACCTGAACAGTCGTTGCGTTTTAATCACGGATTCGTCACTTTTAACAAACGTATCCACAGCGGTATGATGGGTACTTAATGGCATCGTTTGGAGAAAATAGTACCCATTCCAAAAACGTCCGTTTTTTGTGGACCATCGTGTACAAAGCTGCACTAGAATATTTTATACAAATTCTGTATTGCTACTATTTGGTTAAGATAATTGTTTGCTAAATATAATATATAATTAATATATAAGGTTCTTTAGGTATAAAACCGCAAATACTTTCTATTTCATATACAACAAATAAACACATTCGCATAAGACATACTATTAATGTCTGGAAAATTTAAATTATCTTGGCTTTGTGTCACCAGTGCAAATTAATGATTTGATATAATTTCTTAAATCAAATATATGTACATGAACGTGCATATGCATATATTTATGTAATTTTATATTACGATCAATTGATTAAAAATAAATTAGTTTTGGTTCATTAATTTATTGATAGAACATTGTAACATTGAATCATTTTGTGTATCTAAATTTAAGTAGAGCGGAATCAAATATATATTACCGTTTACATTTTACTCTAACTTAACGAATTGTAATCCGCTTTGGTTATATCATATTAGTTATTATAATTTCTAATCTATAATTTACTACAATATGTTCAGAACATTTTTTGTAATTAATAGAAACTATTGTATATTCAGAATAAAATAACGGCTCAAGAAGATTTTGCAAAAGGGTCATGTGAAAAGTTTTGAGATAATCAACAACACGCAAATAAGTTTATTCTGTAGATTTTTAATTTCAAATCCAGCAAGTCTTGATTGGGTTTCCTTTGTAAAATATTGTGACTATAGAAATAACGATAGATAGTACAACAGTCTACGATTAGCAATAGTAGAACTTAGATTTCACTATTTTTCATATGATTCACTTTAAAGACATATTATTGTGGTACTAACGAGTACAATATAAGGAAAAGCGTACATTTAATAATAAAAGTTAAATAAATTTTACTTATATGTTTATGCTATTTTTTTTATTATATTTTTATGAATCTATATTGTAAAATTTAAAGGATCACAATTACCACTTAGGACTTTAGAATATTATATGAAATAATTTTATAAAGTTAAGTCATGTATACATATTGTGCGATCAGTTTTTCTACTCACATCTTATTACCGTACTCACAGTACTATTATTGTATCAAATAATACGCATGGATAACTGAATGACAGTTGCAAAGCTTCACTTTCAACTGATTATCTGTCGATTACGCTAATATAGAGTTATAATGTGAAAAATTTCTCTAGTCGAAGTAATTTTTATTTTTGGTTCAATGCGCTTCTATCGATAGAGTGCATTTCTGTCGATATGCTATTTCAGTTTTCTGAATTCTGAGGGCCCAGCATTGGTCCTGAAGAGGGGGGGGGGCATATGTAACGATTGAAATGGCTACGCCATTAAAATAGTGAAGACTTAAATGTTAAAGTTCTAATTCATTAAATAAATATGCAAGTTAATCTAAGAGTAAATTTTAACAGTTTATTAACAGTATATTTTCTATTTGCACTGCGTATGAAATATTTTAGCATCCTATGCTCGAATAAATGAGTCTAGTAAATAAGTTAAGTTCTTCTGTATAGATATACATAGCAGATGCCTCATTTAATAGACAGACAAACGTTCTTGGGCGTCACCCATAATCGCCTTACGGGTTAGTCGTTTGATTCTACATAACGTACTTCGATTACAGTTTCATAGCAGACAGTTCCTTCATTCCCCATGATTCGGTTTTCAAAATGCAAAAAGTACTTGCAGCCAACAGAAAATTGTAGACCTTAAAGCAGGAGGGAAATAGGCAGTAAACTAGTTTGAGAAAGAGCCACTGTTCTCACAGCCAAGAGTTTTTGAGAGCATAGCGAATCCTCTCTCAAGAGCCCCGCTGTGCGCTGTTTTTGGTTTTCGAGGATGATGTATACAGAGTAGTGTATATGTATATCTTTGAGGATGATGTATATCTAGTAATTTTCACCAGTTCCTGTTCAGTTTTTCAATCTAAAATCTAAATACTTTACATCACTTTTTTTAAGGTCGCTTGGCAATCACAGCGACTCTCGTCTCTCAGTATGTAGTATATTTCAAGTTAGCCAGTAGTACATTCACGTTCATGTATTAAAACCATTTCTCAAATAGACAATTATAAGAGTGGAGCATTATATTTTATCTCGACTATTGATATTGAATAAACTCAGTATTTTTTCAAATAATTAATTATCAAATATTCAAGTAACTAACGTTCATTTTTGCGATAGCGTACTAACAAACTAATTGTTTTTCTATGTTAATAAAGATTTTCACTGTGAATTTTTAATTAATACGAAATTTATATCGATTGGAAGATAAATCAATATTCACGTACAATAATAATCATCGCACACTCTATTACTATTTCTGTAATGTGCCGATAGTGATTGAATAAATTCTTATGTTATTAGGAAAATTATATAGTTATTTCCATGTTAGTGGAAGGCTCAATTGGATTTGTGTAACCATTCACTTTAACCTAATAAATATTAACGAATATTTTTTCTATACAACAAGTTCATTTAGTAACCCTGGTCGGTGTTGTATGAACAATAAATAATGATTTTGTGGAATTGGTGGTTTTAGTATTACTCAATGTATTTTATTTGTGTGGAACTGAACTTTTCAAGCTGTTTAACAGTTTCAAATTAGCAAGAGTTCCATAATTAACAGACCATGAGTACAGTATCTGATTGTCAGCACCCTAAATAAATATTAAAATGAAGTTTAAGTTTTCATCACTGCGCCCATGTTGTAAAACTTTGATCAATTAAAAAAACCTCTCATTCTACCATAGTTAAAAATTATAATTTCTGTAACATTGTCCGACCCCGAATGAGTTGGGAGTTTTCACGAGCAACGCAGTTTTCGTGGAAACTAGCCTAATTCCATGTAGTGTACAAATTTTCACCCGACAATATATAATTTCTACACGAAAATAAAGAAATAAATAAATAAGTAAACAATCAAGTGAAAAACATATGCATTTATTATTACAACCTTGAAAACACAAAACTAAAATAAAACCCTAGTAGGAAATTATTGAATAGCATAAAAAGTATTGAGTCGGTGCATAATTATTGCGGCTTTTTAAAACTTATATTCAATTAAAAAAAAATAATAACATTTAACAAAAACATCTTTAAGTGATTATACCGGAGCATATTCATCATTCACTTCAATTATTACTTCCGATTTGCTTGGCAGTCGGTCGATTCCACGGACGAAGAAGTTGTTGTACTAAGAGACAATCTATTCTTTGGCGTCCACGAAGTCATCCAAGTCGTCGTAAACTTTGTTCGCAAGCCAATTGTTAAGCAGTCGATTGACGTGATAGTCCGTAGGTGCTTTTGTGAGAGAATATGACGGATGAAGAATTAGCTCGTAGCTCTGATTGCCGATAGATGCCACGACACGATGTCCAACATGTAGGCGCATATTATCATGGGAAAGATGATATGGTTCTTTTTGTGTTGTCTTTTCACCTCGATTGCAGCGTGAATGCGTTTAAGTCGATGTTGACGTCGCTGTTGATATTCAATTGGCATTTGCCGTTTTTGTCGGGCATCCATCACTGTTGACGCTTATCGACGTCATTCCATTAGTAACAAATCCCATTTGGGATGATTTCCCATTGGATGAGTCCGCTTTTGTCCCACCAAACACACTACATTGCCTTCTTACAGTGGACGCCTTTTGGTATTCCAGATGTGAATGCTAATCATGGCGGAATGCTAATCTTCTTTCTTCTGACGTTTTTGAAAAGAAGTTACTATTCATCCCCAGTGATGAGATTCCTCAGGAACGGAATTTGCTTGTTTTGCTCCAGAAAATTGATGAAAATTCGAAAACATTCGGCTTTGTTGTTGTTGGAAAGTATTGAGAATTTAGATAACTACTTTTAAATTTCGCTTAATATGTTAACTTTAAGTCAAACTTTTGTAATAAATAACTTTTTCTTTCCAAAACTACTTAGTGATAATATTATCTTGTGCTATATTATAACAATAAGAATACTGAAGTGTGTAATTGTCTCCCCGAAACATGTTAACCAGGCTCCTCATAGCTGGGGATACTTAGAATGCATAGTATTCAATAAATCGAGTTTTGGGATCCTCGATTTATGGAATCCGAAAATATCGAAAATATCGAAAATATCGAAAATATGGAAAATATGGAATCCAACACAGACGTATTTCAATATTCAACAAACGTTGTATAATGATTTACTTTAATATTAACCCGCCACAACATTTAAGACCCGCACTGCCCGAATGGATGGCAAGACTACTGGTGTAACTTAGAATTTTAATGATGCAAAATATTTTCTCAATACCTCTAATTATTCGTAATTTATATACACATTTCATGAGTCATTAAAAATTATGCATATGTTCTTTGCTCTTAGCTTACTTCATATACATTAATTTTCATAAATTTATGATTTGGTAAATTTTTCCTATGAATCAGATTTTTGCATTGATGCATTTGCATCATCTACGTGAGATTAATCACACATTTTTGCAGTTACTAAATTCATACAGTGTTATTCTATAGTTTTACCAGAATAACATTGCATTTCTCTTAAGCTACGCATCTACAATAATCTCATTTTAATATAAGTGGACTGCTTTATTTTGGACTAGACAAAACATTGCTTATCAAATGAGTGTTAGTGCAAATGTTTTATATTAATTCCTAAATTAGTTATCTAAAATTCTAGTTGCTAGCATAAAAGTCAATTTACTTTCAGTAATCATTGCAAAGTGGACTAGCAGGGTCTGGTAGGGGGTTCTGTTTTTCCGTAATAACAGAAAAATTTTCAAAATTTGCCCTCAGAAAAATTGTCTGTACACAAACTATACATACGTGCAGTGACGTAGCAATGTGGTGGTATTTTTTTTTGTCTTGCGAGGGAAGTGGAGAAACCTTCAAAAGGCGAAGGATGCCCGATGCATCCAACAGTGTGGGATTTGACCCAGTAGAACTCCACTCTATGTTGAAATTGTGTGAATTAGGAGGCTGGAAAATTTATTAAAGGGGGCTTTAGGATTTCTCATCCTCTTCAGCCTGCAGGAAAGATACGCTCTAGCATTTGTTTTAAAGCCAAGGAAAACCTGCAAAAAAATTTTGGGTATTGCTTATAAGTGATTACTTTTCTTTAACTTACTTCGCTACGCAAGTGGGTGAATGTTGACCTGATTACAATCGATTTAATGGAATAGGATTAGTGTTCAAATGTGTTTATTTGTTTATTTTTTTGTTTGTTTTTAATTTTTTTGTTTTTTTAATTTTTTATATAAAATTTTGGGATTATCTAAAGAGCGATTGATTCAAGGATTTCTTGGAGGTCTTCAGGAAGTTTCTGCATTGTTTGGATAGTTCAAGCTGGCGGTTGCCGGAAGAGTCTGCTTTGCAGTTTGTTGCGGTGGTAACTGGCTTTACAATCGAAGATTTTGGTTGGCTATCGGGTTGTTTTATGCATCACTTCGAGTCCGATATTTACACTGGAGAGATTTTAGACGATCTCTGATAGGCTCAACAGAGCAGTGTTTATAGTGCACTCGGAAATTGAAAGTGTAACCTGTGAATTTTTCACAGGTTACATTTCGTTCACAGTTTGTGAGCCTGTGTGCTTGCGTATTGGCAGCTATTAGAAATCTTCTTAGGCGTGAAATTGCTGTAAGGATACCATTTGCAAAAAGCGCATTGTAAATTTCAACCAAATTTTGTAGAAACTTAAAAACTTTCGTTTCTTAGGTTTCAATCAGACTCTCCGCAACTTGTATCAATATTTTGTTGAAACCTGTCAATGCACTCTAACGTTGACCTTTTTAGTTCTTGGTTCAAAGTCAGCGTTTCGTCTGAAGCCTTACCTTTGAGACTCATTTTCTTCCTACTCACAGTCCTTCTTTTTACTACAGGAATATTCATCTCCTTTGTATCTTTTGCAAATTACAACAGAACAGAAGGTCATTTCTGTTGTCTTTTAAAAACACTTTTAGACTTCTCATCTTGATAACAGACTTCTCGAAGTTCATTCTAAGAATCTAAAAATACTTTGAACGTAGTTGCGTTCTTCTAAGACATTATTCTATAAACACAAAGAGCACAAAAACGTCTAATCACACATGGCATCAACAGAGTTTCAGCTGCTCCTCTGGTTTCAATTGTTTCCATCACACCTCTACATTTCCAACACATGTATTTCCAAAACATCCTCAATGGCATCGAGAATGTTCATAAAGTACATAAACAACAGCTTCGTAGCGAATACTTCATCCTGTTTCTGAAAATAGCATAACTGCAACTTCAACATTTGTCAGAAGAATCGTTCATCTGTGCATGGAAGCATAAAAATAAAATAAAATACTTTCTAAGGTTCGAAAAAAGTCACGCATAATAAAACTGTTGCAGCCGAGTGTCCACAAAGATGGAGAGAGTGGTTTGTACACGGTAGAGGGGGCGGACAATACTTATCCACCTCTTAGTTTAAAACGTTTCGCGACGTCTATATTATTATGATGTTCGTGTTGGGACGATGATATTTGTGGCAGGGGTGAGACAAGTAGTCACCAGGACCGAGTGTTTACTTGAGCATGCAGCACAGTTCAAAAGAAATGAGACAAGAATTCTCTCCTCCCTCTCCTCTCCTCCCTGCATCACACAAATTTGAAGTGATGTTCATTGTATATATTGTATTTTAGTGCTTAGTTGAAATGTATTTTGTTTTTGAAATGCCAATAAAGGTTATATTATTCTAAACCGGCAATTCTTGCTCATCCACTCAGAGCTAGTATGTGGTGCACTCACCCAAACCGCCTTCCCGGGCCATTGCATACTTAGAATATGAAAGATAACAATAAAAATAGAATACCATCGTTTGGTATCTCTAAAATCGGAAGTCATGGATTGCGTGTTTAGACTTGTATTCTTATTTCTTTATAACAGTTTAAAGTTATTCGTTGAATAAATATATATAAATTGTAATATTTAAGATTAATCCAAGTTATTGCATATTAATATTAAATATCCGTTTTATAAACTTCCTTTGATGGATCATATTATTTTCTTCCGCATGAGTAAGAATATTGCACATAATTTCTTCGTAAAAGCATCTACACGTATTCTGAATGCAAAAAGTAGGACAGAAAGTACCCAGATTATTATATACCACTCTGATGTTCACAGACCTACACATTTAATCGTTGTCACGTATTTAAATAATTTGCTTTCATGCTAAGATCCAACGATATCATGTGTATCATTTTAAACAACTTTTAGGTTAGCAATCCAAATTTATTTAATAAAATTTGAATAAAAATAATCTTGTTTTGGTTAATATTAACTAAAAGGTTTAGTTGAAAATAAGTTATTCCGGAATTGGAGCCAAGTGATTGAAATAAATACAATATAAACTAAATCAAAAATTATGAAATATAAACTTATAATAAACAAGGAATTATTCCAAAAATTTCATTTCAATTGATTCGCAAGATGTTGAAGAATGAAATCAATTAACAATTCAATTGTCTTGTTGACATGTTTCGGGAAAAACATGAATCAGAACTATTCAAGGCCAAAAAGCTAAGTTTTAGTTATATTATTTTATCAACATTTTAATTATACAATTTTTCAATGGTTTAATTTCTTATTGAATGGTAATTGTAATATTTTGATATTATATATGTTTGGACAAACAATATTTGAAATAAACTCTAGATATTTTCATTATAATCGAAGGTAAAATATATTTTTCTTGTTTATTTTATAAAACAACATCATAATATGTTTTTCTTTTATATATTTTATACAAAAGATTACTCAAAATTTTATAATCCATAAACATTTCAACTTTTTAATTTATTTTAGTCTGAAGAAGTAATCATTAGTTTACGAAACGTCATTAATGATTATAATTTAAATTCAAAGTACACATTTGTCCATTAAATCGATTATTATTATTTATTCAATTATTATTATTGGATATAATAATAATTGTTTATAATAAGTTTTGTTAATTTTTGCCTTTGTTTCTAACGATTTTTTTAAATTTCCAGTGACTAATGTACGCATAGCTTCCATATGTGTTTCGCGATTTGTAGGTGTGTCGCGTGGATTTTCGTAAGTTTTGTTAATTTTTCGCTCATAGAAAGATAAAATTTGTGCGTCTATAATTAAGATAAAAATAATAAGAATTTTTCTTGTGCCATGTTTTTCTTGTGCATAGTGTATATGAAATTAAATGTCAAATTTTATAATTACATTTAAATAAAATATGA
>WYDF02073230.1:0-11383 GCA_009867245.2 Adranes taylori
AGGCGTTTTCTTAGAAAACGCCTAACGAGGTTCACGTCCTCCTGTAGCATCAATAATAACTTGTATAAATAATACCTAAAAATGTTTTCGGGGAGTAATCCGTGAGTATAACCACCGTAGTGTTCAAGTGTTCATCCTCCAGGTAATGCCATTTGTTAGAAAGCTAAATAAAATATAACTGTTGTTTGGGGATATCCAGGAGTATGGTAGCCGCGGATCCCATCCTCGGGATATCCCTGTTGATTGTAATCAATGCTACAAAGTTAAAACGTCTACTGAGCTATCCAGGAGTATAGGATCCGTGGATCTCATCCTCCAGATGTCTCCTGTTAGTAGATAATAATTTCATCAGTTGAATGATCCGCTTTTATGGGATACTTAACACAAATGGTTGTACATTTGCAATATTAGAACTAATTATCGATGGCTCAATGACTGGGAGCCTACAGGTTTGAAGAACCTGTATGCTCCAGACAATATCCTGTGTACTGCGTAAATACTACCGGAAATATTTGCTTGACTATTTATTGGTTATACTTTTTTACTAGTGATAGATGCACATTCGATAATTGCCTTACGTCCTTTATTTGCTAGATGTGGACTTCCAAAAATAGTTCAGTGAAATAAGTCCCCCGTTTATCAGTTTACTTCATGATTCTGCCCTTTTTTGAGATTCAATTGAATCTTGAATGTCCCTTTGTTGTCTTAATTATATAAACACTTTCCTTAAGTTTCATTCTGTGAAGCCTTAAGTTTCTAAATTTTTTCATCCAATTCTTATTAAAAATTTCTTCTACTTTCTAAAAATCAAAAATTTCCGAAAAAGCATAACTAACTCATACGTTTGTGCTATGGACTCAGGAGGGGGCCCAAAATCAAACTGTACCCGCGGGTCTTGAAAACTCGAGCTTTTCATATGTTATTAAGGTAAATATAAATATATGGATGTTGGCTTTCATGATTGGATGCCTGAGATATGTCTTGTTCTCTGTCGTCTACGCGGCGCATGTGATAGGGGCTTTGGATAATTGGTTTTTCAATCTTCTATTATCGCTGAGCGATGATAGCGCGTTGATGGTGGAATTTGAAACGTGCTTTTATCCTGTCTACTTGCCTAAATAGTACGTGTGAATGAGGTAGCTAGCTATCTGTTTGTTTGCGACACGCTTGCACGCCTTTCATTTATTTATTAAGGGTGCTTAAAGTCAAACGCAGAAACGCATTTAATAATAAAATAAAATATCTCTGGATAGATGTATTATTCGATAACAAAAGCAATCATACAGATAAGTGATAAAATAATTGAGACAAAAACAATGAATAATAATGAGATAAAATTGTGATTTTCGGGTTAGTACACACAAAATAATTGCGGAGATCAGGTCGTGTTAGTTAACTTATAAAATATTTTTAGGCGTATCTAACTGGATACGAGAGGCCACTAGTCTCTAGGTTCAGGATTTTGGTGGCGTCAGATTAATGTTAAAATGCTAAGCAATGTGCCGATTTTGAGCTATAATTTTTTTTTAACCTCTTACTTTGACATACATAACAGTCCTCGTAATTCTCTTTAAAACGATACCCAACATGATACTTTAACAATAACAATTCTAAATGTTTTATTAAAAAATCTTTCCTTATTTAGTAATTTATTGCGACCGATTTCACTTATATATATATATATTAAGTATCTTCGGGCTAAAAATTTTACTTAAAAAGTATAACATATGAGAACTTAGAATGTAATTGTCTGATCAAACAAGTAGTTCCTAATTTCTCATATGCTATACTTTTTAAGTATAGGATCTTATATAACGGGGTTTTCATTAAGCGTGTCTGAACTTTAAAATTGAATACAAAGAGTTGTGGGCGAGATATGACAAAAATCTATATTACGGATTAAAGTAGAATCAATACCATTATGCTTCGTTTACAGGACTTGATTCGAGATGTCGGACTCTGTTGTATAAGTCGGGCTAGATCTCAACACTGGTTTGAATGATGTTCTCCAGTTGGTCAATTGTTGTTGGTTTGTTGCCATAACCAGTGACTTAACATAGCCCCAGAGAAAAAAGTCTAAGGGCGTTAAATCGCAACGATCTTGGCGGCCATTCCACATCGCCCCTTCTAGAAATAACGCGTTATGGGAAGTTTTCTTACAACAACTCCAATGTAATGCCCGATGTATGACACGTTGCGCCATATTGTTGGAAGCACATATCGTTCAGGTCTATGTCATCCAATTGAGGCCACAAAAAGTCAGTTATAATGGCCCGATCATGCTCGCCATTGACAGTCACCGTCTGGCCATTATCGTTTCGGAAGATGTATAGGCCAATGACGCCGCCTTACCAAAATCCACAGCAAACAATAACTTTCTCCGCATGCAATGAAGACTCTTGATATTGCAGTGGATTACTTTCTCCCCAAATGCGGCAATCTTGTTTGTTCACGAAGCCGTTTAACCAAAAATGTGCTTCATCATTAAAGATGATTTTTTGGCCAAACGTTGGATCCACTTGAGCCCAATCAGCGAACGTGTGAAGAGCTTGGCGCTTCAGTTCTTGTGTTAATTGGATCTTATGACCAAATCTTTTCTCAAAATTCGCCAAGTTGAGGTCGCAGCAATGCCAAGTCATTGTGCACGACGAGGAATCGAGAGGTTTGGGTCTTCAGCTACACTTTCAGCAACAGCAGCAATATTCTTCCAATATGCGCGCACTGCGGCGTCATGCAGTGACTGCTTGATCAGCAACCGTACCGCTTTGCTAAATTGTCGCGATAATTCGTTGAATTGTTCGCACGGTTGGACAATCATTTCGGCCGGGAATCTTTTGTAGCTCGCGAAAAGTTTGACGAACAGATTTCGACGCGTTGTTGAATGGTGTAGCGCTCTATGGTAAAATAGCGACTATGACAGAACAACACAACAGTCAAAGAATAACAGCGTTGCCACCTGAAACGAGAGCAATAAGCTGTCAAAGTTCGGACATACTTATTGAAAAATTCGGAATTAAGCATCTTCAGTAAAATTGCTAGCCTGAAGATGCTTAATATACCAAGACGCACATCTATTTACCAAGGCGCACATGAATTGATGTAAATATGCTTCATTCGGCTGCTTAAAGTTTTAACATAATTACGGAACCACATTTTCTGTAACTCTCAGTGCTAAACACTGAAAACTATACGTTGCAACATTGAATTTCATGTACAAAGTTAACATGATCATGAAGTTAGTTACGCATAAGCTGTGTTCGACTATTGGGAAGTAAAGGATAAATCTCGGCGCTACGGCGCTCACATTTTTACCGCAAGATAGCGCATTGCTTAGCAAGAGTTCCCAATAGCACGGGCGCTACTCCTATTGTCACAAAGCATTGTGACAATAGCTGTGATTGTGACAATTGTGATTTGGCAACCCTGAATTAGAAATGAACTTGAATTCATCTTTTATTTGTAAATACTAAAGTCACGAAGGTCGTTCTCGCGCAACGGTTACCACATATATCATGCAATAGAGAGAGAGAGAGATAAACGGTCGCTTGATTTGCTGTGCCGTGCTATGTTGTGTGGTGTTCCGATAGCATACACATTATCTACGTTTAATATGAATTACGTTTGCTGTATGTAATAATTGACTGTCGCACTTCACTGGTACGCTGTAATATTGCGCATTACTGCTGTTCGCTGCTACTGCCAACCGCTACGTTCTATTGTTACGCATGGGAATGCCTCCAAGAGGAAGGAATTGTATGTTACGTCCTCACATAGGGTAGGGGTAAAACCGAAATTTACATAGGATTGTGTGGAGAGACCGCGTGACGGAGTAAAGCAACGTGTGATGGCTCCACGTAGACCCGTATAACAGAGTTAAATTTGAGCGAAGGCTCCCGTCTATAAATAGCGGGATTTTTGGCATAATTTAGTTCCAATTTTGAGAACTCGAAAAAAAGCCGCCCGGAGCAGCAGCAGCCAGCAACAGAACAGCAAAACCAAGCGAACCATTCCGAAACAAGAAGCAGAGCGACAGTCGCCAAGATAGTAACACATTTGGTGAGCAATTTTATTTACCATACACTGTTTTGTTTATCACATGTATCTTGAATAGTTTTGTTTCGCTTCCTACCCTTCCATTCACCTATTTCCTATATAACTAGAGTGTATACCGCTAGCATTACAGTTAGTGGTAGTCACTCAGCAACAGTAACATCAGTGATTGCCCATTAGAGTGTTACGCGCTCGTATGTTTCCTTTTTCCCTCATATTTTACTGAGGTGCATACTTCTGGCTAGTACGCATTACAGTCAGTTGTAGTAACTCGACAACAGTAATATCAGTACGCAATACGATCATAGTATTTCTCTCCCGTATTCCTACTAGGGTTTCTACTTCTAGCCAGTACGCAACACGGTTAGTTGTAATCACTCGGCAACAGTAACGCTAGTGCGCATTACAGTGTTACGCGCCTGTAGTAGGCTCCTAAGATTACTGCCTCTTCCAGTAATTCATATAGTGTGTTTAAATTTACCCCCGCCCTATTTTTTATTGTTGTTATTATTATCACCCCGCTTTTATGTTGTTTTATTATTATATTTGCATTGTTTTATATAAACCGTTTGGCGATTTTATTTTGTTTATAATAATTTCGGTATTGTTTATTTAACCATCATTATTGCGTCATCAATTTATTTTAACATTTATTCTTTTATTAATTACTGACATTTACTTGAGCATTTATATTTCTTTCTCTGTTTAAATTGTTTGAGGACCAACAGACGGTTTTGTTAAATCATTTATGCTGTTTCACTCATTAGTAGTAAGTTTATTTCCGCTGCCCGCCAGATCTCGAACACTTGGGCACCTCCAAGACTAGAAGCTACCTGTACGCTCAATAAGCCACTGAGGACCACAATAAGCCGCCCAAGTATATATATTTCCGAAAGATATTTGTTTGTGCCAGCTGTGACAGTTGCCAAGCAGCGTTGTGAATGGGAGTCTGTCACACTATAAGCTGATACTATTACAAATTAATGAATATAATTATCACGAGTCTATATTTTAATTTTTGGAGGATAGAAACTGATCAAAGTTTCAGTGTTTTATATTTCTTATCGGATGCGGATGAAATTCATTTCTTTTTTAGATCTTGTTGTTTTAGAGTTCTTTGTTCCTGCTTTTTTCTGTTGCTGATGTGGCAGTTATATTTGCGGTTTTTAAATATTTTTAACTTGTCAATTGCATAAAATTTTTATTATTTGCTAATTGTTGTATTCATCATTATAATTGAAAAAAATGTTTTATGTAAAACATTTTAAATAACAATTAATTATTTTTATTTTTAAAGTTACCTATATGTAAAGCAAATAACTATTTAAGTAATCTTATATTTCATTGGCATATTCATTTTATGCAACAAATATTTTTTTAATTTATCTATATGTAAAGAAATAAGTAATATATATATATATGATCTTATAATTCATTGGATTAAACATTTTAGGCATCAATTAATTTTTTATTATACGTAAATATTAAAGATGTAAAATAAATATATATTTATTTATTTCATTGGCTTTTAAGTTTTTTGTCCTATTATAAATAAATCTTTATTTGATTAAAATCGGATGAGTAGACATATAGTGTACAAAAGGGTAGTATTTAATTACATTTTTGCGGCTCGTAACCAGAGTCTATTTACTATGGGACCTTGCTAGATCAACGTGGTTCAAATGAAACGCACAGCGTAGATGCTAACAAAAATCTCAAATTTTATTAAGTCAATCGGTCATTATATAGTAAAAAACTAAATAACAAAGTATACGTGATATTAAACAAAAATAATGAAAAGTGTATAGTGTGTATTTTGCTATAACAGATATGTGTTTTATATTTCCTAAATTGATGACCTGCATGTAACTAGATTATATTTTTATACATACAAGTTTTGAATATTGGCATTGAAATGTCACTCATTACCTGGTCGATGCATTTTAAATTGTTTATCAATAATAATCGTATTACATGTGTTGAATATGCATCATTATTCATACATAGATTTCTTATTAAATTTAAGGAAATTATATTTTATCTAAATGAAATTCAAAGAAAATTAAGATAACCGTAGTAAATATTAATATAATATTTCACTGTCCTAACGTGGACATATAGTAATGAATTGATCGAGTTAAATCACACAAATAAGGAGTCTAGTGAGTCAGGTTTTAGTTGATAGTGAAACAGTTTTCAGATAAATCTTTATATGACTTAAATCGAATGAGTAGTCATATTGATACAATTAATCTGGTTAAATCACCTTTCGATCATCTGAACTTAATTACATCAAAATAAGACACCATTTACCTTCCAATCGATCATGCGACTTGGGCCAGACATGCTGAACAGAGGAGACACTCCAGAATTTTCAAAATCTACTCTATGTAGCATAACTTATTTTAACAGCTACTATATGTAGAATATACTAATTTCAACCACTATATTGGATTTTTTTAATGACATCTGTCCAATCTAACGAACTGTCAAATGACGTCATCACTGGAGGCGGAGCTTAGAAGGACTGTGAAGTAAGCAAATGGAGTAAAAAAGTGGCCGAAGTTTGACCCCGAACCATTCGAAAATATTTTAATACAACCTATCAAAACAGGTAAAGTGGAAGTGAATTCGATCTGAAACGACCGAAGTATTCGTCAATATTTTAATTTATTATATTAGATATGTAGTCGGATTGGTGAATGCACGGGGGTCTTGATGTGGTGGAGTCCATTTTTCTCAGATGAACGAAATCTGGTCTATTGCTCTCTCTCTGTGTTTGTTTGTGTGCTACTAAACAAATGTTCCATTCAAAATATTACAGATCAGCTTAAAGGGCGATTGATTTCTTAACTAATCCGTCCGATGGAACAAGACTTGAAATATAACTTCAAAGAAAGAAATTTAAAATTTTTGAGTGAATCTTATTTGAAATCTATTGTTTTTACAAAATACACAATTTTTACACATACATTAATATTTGCAATTTTTACAAATACATTAATATATGTACTGCAGTATTTACCGTATTCAGGGTATGTACTTTTAAATAGGGACAGTATTGATATCTCCTAAAGTAAAAGATATATAGAAATAGCAAAGCGAGGAATGTAGATAATTAAAAAGCAATCAGCTATCAAATTTTCATAACCGTATTTGAAATACTTACAGAAGATTAGTTCTAGTTCCGATATATTTAGTATAAAAAAACGCAAAAAAATTGATCAAAATTACGTACTTCATTTTTAGAAAAATTGATAAAAAACTTCAAGTTAATTAGAAAGTAGTATTATTTTAACTACTACGTCTTATCTATCAACAGTGCACATTATTATATGAAATTTTCTATTTATTAAACAGTATATTCTATGGATGTTAAAATATTTATGACCTTCTATAATGATAATGACTTTTCTAGAATAAAATGGAATAGAATTGAAAGCTATTGAATAACTAGTATAATAAAATGTAATGTGTACCATAAGAAAATAAACAGATAAATTAAACAAACAGATCGCTGCACTATTTCGAAAATATGCATGATTAGGAAGTTTCTAAGAATTAATTTAAACATTGAGGCAGGGTGGACACGTATTTCTGGCATAGAGGTCTGGTAATATTCATGATTAGGAAGTTTTTAAGAATCAATTTAAACATTGAGGCACGGTGGATACGTGTTTCATGCATAGTGGTAGCACCTTTTCATCTCACTATAAGCGCAAGATATCACGACACCGAATTATGAGTCCGGCGTTCTATCTTTACGCGATGCCTCTGTCAAACTTATTCTAAAAATTTTCCTTTTAAGTTAGAAGTGTATGCAAAGTTGCATATATTTAACGTTATATATCAATTTATTAATTGTATAATGTATTGGGTATAATGCGTTTTATTAGGTTATAATGCATTTGGGCGAAATAGCACCTTTACGTTAAAGTTGAGATGAACTATTAACGTGTTTTATCTATCAATAAAAAGCAAGCAAAGTATGCAAACAATCAAAGTACGCCTCGCATACTCTTCCATTGGGATTTTCTCTGAGAAGTATCAGACCACCTTCAAAGATGGCGAAAGTTGTCCCTACGTGATGTGATGTTAATTGAAAGGGGGACTTTAATAATCAAAGCTCAACGCCTTAAACAACACCTGTAGTTCATCTTCAGTATTAGAGTGACGTACTAACACGATATTTCAGTGAAGAATGTAAGTAGTATTTACTTCTAACATTAAGATCAAATCTTAAACAAATAGGTGCACTATTTCGAAAATATTGATGATTAGGAAGTTATTAAGAATCAATGACTTAAAATGTTCACCAGGACTGGATGCTCTGGAATCACTTATGATTTCGAGATATATGTGGGAAAGATAGTGTGAAGAAAGAAACAGAATTGAGAGTTAGTGATGTTATAGTTCTTAGTCTACGCCAAAATCTACGTAAGAAAAAGAATTATAAAATATATTGCGATAACTGATTTACATCACCGAATTGATTTGTGAGTTCAAAGGAGCAGGGTATATTTGCAATAGGCGGTCAGATGCAATAGTCTCTAACTCTAATTTCAAATCTGACAAGGGCCTGAAAAGCACTAGCTAAAACAATTGTGGCATTTCCGTCAGAGATTGTTGATGGGCTTCTGAAGGCCGAAAAAGATGTTCTACTACAAAAGAGAGAAAGACTATTCTCCGCTTCAAATTCTCTTGTACATATCACAGCAACAGATTCAGAACTGTAAAAAAAAAATGTAAAGTGTAGAACCCATGTGATAGTGTAAGTAAGGTATGACAAATTGGCCGAGTCACTTAGAAGCCCATGCGCAAAAACAGTGTTGTACATTTTGTATTATCACTTACACAAGAACAAAGTGTGACGCGACCTTATATTTTACAAAGAACAAAAAAATTCAGTCAATTTTGTAATAATAGTTCCAAAAATAACAGTTCTCTTGAAAATAATTGTTTAAAAAGTATTGTTTTTATACATTAATCACTTTATAATTCTTTGCGTGAATCCCGATGAAGTTATATGATATTATTAGTTCTGGACAAATATGGACACTTTATAGGTCTAAAATTTGACATATTCGTACTTGTAGAATATTTTTAAATAGTTATTTATCGATATTAATTTCTTTACTAAAAAAACAAAAAGACCACCTCAGTACCCCTTTAAAAATGCGGCATGACCATATATTTTAATTTAATTGGCTGTATGGGGTGTTAATAATATCTTAGCAAGCGAGTCATATCTTGTTAGAAATTTAATTCGAGTGATTTCAATGCACATACCGTGCATAATTCAATAAAAACTCTAGTGAAATAGGCAGAATAAGTTGGTTTCTGGATTTGAAAAATGAGGGGTGGGCAAATGAGGGCGGTTTTGGGTCTGAAAAATGAGGCTTGATTATTTCTATACTACATACAAAAATTCCCCATTCTGTTAGTCCTTGTTTGCAGTATATACAACGATAGATTAATTAAACTATCAAATTGTTTATTATAATTTGTAATATTTATTGCAAATATGTGCAGTACTGCAGCATTTTCAAATTAAAAACTCTTAAACTAGTTAGAGATTAACAAAATTTCGACGTTTCACTGAATTTATCCCTTCGCCTTAATTTTCTTCTTTTTCTGTGGTAACTCAGAAATACTTTCTTTTACTTCAGTGATATGATTTTTACACTTAGCATCACTTGCAATTGAATCACCGACGTTGCGTTGTTCTAATTGCAGTTTTTGTTTCTTTTTAATTTTTGCCCGCAATTTCTTTTTCTTTGCATTATTAATGTTCTTTTCTGCTTTAGGTACTTCCCCGTTTACTGATTTATTTGTATGTTCAGTATGATTGGTTAGATTTACTTTTTTCTTTCGCCGTCTCTTACGCTTTTTCTTCTTTTTCGAAGTATCGTTATCTGTAATGTTTGTATTTAGAGCTTCTGTGTTTTCCAGCACGTCAATCTTTTTTCTCTTCTTTTTTAACGGTTCTCCATTCTCTAATTCAGTTACATTTTCTATAAATCGTTTTATAGTGTCAGTTTTATTCTGTCTGATTTTATCCACTTCAACAAATTTCGTTCCCTTTATGTTTTCGTTCTTATATCCATTTTTAATCTTCTTATTTTCGTTTGGATTATTAACACTCCTCGAACTTTTGTTGTCACGTTTTAAATATGGAGAATTCTTTTTAGTAACTTCTTTAGCATCTATTCGAGTACCTTCTTTAATATTTTTTTTGCTTTTGTGATCCATTATTGTGGATGAAAATTTCTTTCTAAAATAAAAAAATAATAAGAACTTCACTGTTTTGATTTTAGATGTTAATAATAATGTGGAGAATATATTTTTAACTTTGTATAATTATTTTTAAGCTGTTAGTTATAAGTTGTTTTATCACGTTGAATTTGAGATGTTACGAGATGTTGAATTTGAGATGTTCCCTAATGAATAGTAGTAAAGTCTTCGATGTATTGTACATCGGACTATAGGTTTTCAAGTAAAGTTTAGTGAGAAGTTTTGACTTTCAAGGACGAAAGTCCAGGAGGGGTGGGCGCGCATGTAACACCAAAAAAGATGTTAGATGTATTCACTTCTTGGATTCTAATGTAAAGATCTTTAAACATTTCAAATAAATAATCTAAGGGGAAAAGAGACTTATAGTCACATGTTCATGACTTACAGCACACATCAGGTAGCTTTGAGATGACCGTGGGGAAGAAACCCTTTTGTGACAAGAAATAAATTGGTAGCAAAAAGACGAACTAGTTTCGACGAACGTGACTATGTTTTTTTACTTCTGTATGTTAGAAGAAAGGAAATTGAAAAATGATTTATGAAATAAACCTTTAATGAGTAAGAGTAGGATGCAATAGACTTCTTTACGCCATTTTCGCCCATCAACGGTAGTCACGATCAAACGATAATATATAAGCAAAAAATCCTAGAGGATTTTATTTTTCTTTAGTGATTATTATCTCCGCATTAATCTCAGAGTTAAGTTTTTCACGTTTAAAACCATACGTTTTTTTTTTCCTGTTAAGAATTATATCTGGGATACAAATGTGAGTACATGTGATTAATTTATTTATATATTTTAAAGGAACTAAAAACACCTTAAGTTCTTTTAGTTTTTACTCTCAGTAAATAATTTAATTTCAATGTAACTAGTTTTCATTTTAACACAAATTTACAAACAATTATCTTTGATCTAAATTAGGGGTGTCCAACCCGTTTGACCCTTTGGGCCATATAAAATTTTGCCAAAAAAAATTGGGCCTCATAAACAAGTATATTTTTTGGCAATCTTTATTACCATTATTTTGTAACTGTTATT
>WYDF02073241.1:0-11382 GCA_009867245.2 Adranes taylori
TATGTGATTGTATGATTTCATATTAACTGTTTGACGATGTATTGTTCATTCATGCAAATAAAAGTCTATCTATCTATCTATCTATCTATGCAAATAATAAATTAGTGCATTGTGAAAACGAAGATGAGGCGTTAAACAACCAACTTGCGATTACGAATAAAGAAATAAAGGCTTTGATTAACCAACTCGCAATGTCAACCAATACATTAGCAATTGCAAAAATGAAAATGTTATACGCGTGCATGATTGAACAAAAAAAGCACAAGAAGATGTTGCTATTTTAAGCCATCGACTAGCAGATATCGCGCAAGACGTAATTGCACAATCAACCGATGCAAAATTACTACACGAATTGCTGATTCATTCATCAAAATCTTCTTTGAGTCAGAATTTAACAATAAAAAATTCATGTTCACACGACCTCAGCGTCGAAATGTTAATGAAGCGGTGAAACGTCTATTGCAGAAATATCCGAATGTTCGTCACTAACAAAACTAACCGCGGCAATATTAGAGTAATATAATATACTTTTATTAACGTCTCTAATTGACAATTATTGAAAAAAGCATCTGAATTTTTTTTATACGTTATGTTAAAAATAAAAATAAATAAGTAAATAAATACCATTTTAAAGTTTTAAACAGCTTACTGTTTTAAACAGCTTACTTTAAAATTCAGTAGTTATGTTACATTCTCACTCTGACACATTATTAACTCGACTCAAAATACATTTTAAAAGTTAATTATTAAACAAATAATGCAATGTCAAGCGCATTTATTTATTTGTGAAGTATATTTGTGAAATTCGAATCGGAAATACGTTAATTAAAGAAAATTCTGTAGTGAATATTATTTAATATAATTTTGCTCATAAAGCATGAAAAGTTCTAACAATTAGTTTGAGAATAATTAAAGTACCTGTTTATGAAAAATTAAACCTGAAAGTATCGAATTACAGATGCATGTGCTTATTGCCACATTATGTCATACTATTATTAAATATTATTTAATATTTCATGCTGGGAGAATATTAATTAAATATGTACGTATGTAGATAACTTTTATTGGCTTTATTTTAAATTACATTATATACACTATATTCAAAAAGAAATACATTCAATATAAATAAACACTTTAACTCAATGCAAATTCAAAATTCGAAATCATCATTATTAGCTTTCTTTATATTTTTCTTCTAAAATTGTTTACAAACTGATTGTAAGGTACAGAAGGGAAAAATATTGTTTTCATTTTTCTTTGCTCCCTCCTATCCTACTACGCTTTTACCCCTTACCTCCTCTCTTTACTTTTCATCTAGTCTTCTAATTTCTCCACTGTTCTCAGCACTCAGTATCCCCTCAGGTTCCCCCTTACATCACACTTTCTTATTTCTTCTCTCTTCCGCATCTCCTGCTATATTCCCCTTCTATTTATTTCACCCACTATTTTCATTATTCATTCTCTGCCTTTTCCATTGCTCTCTAAACTTACCCACTAGTTATTCCCTACTTCTCTTTCTCTATCACTGCATATCATATTCTTTCATTCAGTAACTTCACGCTTCCGCTGCCCTCCCACGCACATCCTTTCTTGCTCATTCAACCAGTATTTGTTTTTCCTCTCCTCTTCCCACATCTAAACCTCGCAATTATCCTTTTTTCATACATACTTATACCTGATATCAGATATTCACACATTCCATTTTCACACATCCCACTATCCATTTTATACCTCTTGTTACACTTGACACTCTCTAACTTTTCTTTCCTCTTTTGTCTTTCCATATCGTTAATTCTTCGTACGACCACACTCACTCCCTCCTCTTCTGTCAATCATCTCAAAATTCACCATTCTTTTTACTCATTTAATGCATACTTTATTCTCGTCTAGCTCTTGCAAAAGTATACCATTAGGTGCATTTCTGTCCAACCCTAACATTCTTTTCAAACATCCAACCTGTACCTTCCAATCATGCATCCATTATCTTAATCCTCATTCTGAACGACTATACAATACATCCATCATCGTTATTCATCTATAACTTTCAACATCACTTCTACCCCCTCTCCTATACACCCGTACAATCTCTCCTTTCTTCCATTCCGCTACCACTTCATCCTCTCCTATCTATACCTTATTCATTCCTCACACAAGGCTCCCAATCCATTCTCATTCTAACATTCCCAAACACCCACAGGCATCCTATCTTCACCAGCTGTTTCACCTTTTTTATCATTTCTGTTTCTTTTCTAACCTCTTCCACAGTTATCTTCTCCACAACATCCTCCACCTCACTATATATTCTTTGCTACCTCTATTCGTTATCATCCCCCCCCCCCCCTTCACTTATACTCGCTTCATTTTTACATTTCTTTCCCATTCATCAATACTCAATTCACACTTTTGTCTGTTTATTCCTACAATTCTTTTTTCTCATATAGCTCCATAACTACCATGCCTTTTTTCTTAATCACCTCTTTATCAACTTTTATATTATTGTCTTCCAATTAATCACCAGTCCTTTCTTCCCCCTCCTCTTGTATATCATCCTATTTATCTCATAATTTAGCTCTTTAATGTTATTCATTTTTCCCAACTTACTTTTTCTAACCTTTCAATAATCTCTTTATTACTTTCTTAATTCATTCACAATTCATCTCCTCATACCATCCACTTTCCCTTCCATTCCATTCTTCAATTCTATTCCATTTTCCTCTCCTGTTTTCCATACCATCTCTATCGGGAACTGGTCGCATTAAATACTCTCACCAATTCATAAACACTCCAATCTATCACTCGCATTTTTACTCATTATGACATAGTCCACTGTCGATTCTCCTCCATGACCCCTAAATGTCAGGTTTCCATCCCAATCTCCTTCTGTACATCCATTTCCTTCTGTACACCATCCATCCTCCTCCATCTAGTCTATAAATCTATTTCCTTCAGCGTTTTTTACTCTATCTCTAGATCTCCTCTCCACATATCCCTCCACTTCCCTAGTACATCTCCCTCTATACTCTCCTTAGGTTCCAATCCCCCATAATTGTAATCATATGCAATTCTCCTTCATTTTTTCTAACCGATTCACTAATCCTTCTCTCAAATTTTACACATTTCCTGCTCACGCTAACCATCACAAACATAATCCTATTTTCATCCACCCTAACCATTCTCTCACACGCTCCCTCCAATTCGCATCCCTCCACCTTTAGTATTTTATTCCTCTCCTCACACTGGTGATGACACCTCTTCTTGCACTACCTTTCACATGATATATTATTGCTCCCTGCATTTTCCAACAAAAATATTTTGCTAACTCCATTTCCACCACCTCTCAATGCTCTTCCACAAGTCACGTTTCTAATAATCCAACTATATCCAATTCTATCAAAAATTTAATCCCGGCTATATTCCAACACACCCCTCTAATAGTAACTGTTCTCTCTTAACCCCTTTCTATCTTTTTACCACCCCTCTCTTCTGCCTCAAAACCTCCATTACTCTTCATTTAGTTTTCTTTTGCCATTAAAAGCCTTCCCTTTCTCCTTTTATAATTCCATTCTCCCCTCCCCTCTTTTCTTCTCCTCTTAACTAACGTTTTCCCCTCTTTCTTTCATTTCCCCCTACCTGTTGATTTCTTATCTCTCCCCGTACTGCACTCCGTTTTTCATTACTCCATTCTCTACTCGCAACCAATACCCTGTTCTGCCCCTGACTCCCCATCCTTCCCCACTCCCATTTAGTTTTTCGGCTCATTAATTCCCCCGCCACTTATACTTTGTCCTGTCGCTCCTTCTGTGCCGTTTCCACGCACTGCAACCAATGTTATTGTCATGTCCTCCCACCTTCACAGCCTCTTTCCGACCAAAACTTTTCAGTACTCAATTGTAATCCTCTCTCCTCCCTTTTGTTAACTCTTATGAGTATATAGGATTGTTGAGTTCACCGTTACCACCACCACATCGGGGGCCTGGCCTAAGGAGCGTGGCTTCGATGACGTCATCAAATCCTGCCCACGTCATCAATGCTGCTCTCTGATTGGTTGTTGGGAATGATGACATCATATCAATCGACCAATAGGAAGCCGTTCCACACTTATATTTTAATTCCACCCCCACCATTTTTCCATCACTAGCACATACAAATGATAAATGATTACTCAATACTGGTTAGATACTGTTTGTAAACAAGAAGCACGTGGTCGAGTTAAAAGCACATGGTGTAGCTCCAACCCCAGGTTTGGCGCGACAAAATTCCAATTTGAATCAAATTTCTAAAGGTTGTAACGGAATTTTTTTAAATCCAAGATTGGCACCAACCCGATCAGCTGATTATGTTAGGTTATGTATTACGCAATGCAGATAGGTTATTGCACAATAATGATTAAATGCGGGAATCCCCAAAACCCTTATCAAGATTGTTATTACTGATTTGTTTATCTAAAGATCCTTATCACGATCGTTATCACTGATTTGTTTATATAAAGATCATTATCAAGATCGTTATCACTGACTTGTTTATCTAAAGATCCTTATCACGATCGTTATCAAGAATGAGGTCAAGGTATTACGTAATCCAATGTGGCCACCAACCCGATTATGTTAGGTTATGTATTACGCAATGCAGATAGGTTATTGCGCAATAGTGATTCAATCAGGGAATCCCCAAAACCCTTATCAAGATCGTTATCACTGATTTGGTTATCTAAAGATCCTTATCTAGATCATTATGAAGAATGAGCTCAAGATATTATGCAATCCATGGTGACCGCCAACCCGATTATGTTAGGTTATGTATTACGCAATGCAGATAGGTTATTCCGTATTAATGAGGTGTAGTACTGATAAGAAATTCTATACGATGATACACAAATTCGAAGTTACCCGAGACTGGTGTTATACGTCAATACATGAATTACCTGTCTTCAGGTAGGTATACATGTCTTTAGATGTTGAAGATTTACCATTTAATAGCACCCCCATGTGTCCCGAAACGAGAGGTGAAAGCCAAGCTTTCCAAAATGGTATTTATGCATGCTTACGATTAATCCTTAACCCGAATAGACGCATTTTGGTCGGTTGAAGTTGATTTATATGGCTGCCCAAAAGACCGTAAGTGAAAACTATTAGTATCTCCCTTCCTATTCAATGAAATAAAGTTTATGGCATACAGAACATAAAGGTCTCTGAACCGCATAGGATATCATGATTAACGGTTGTGAACAAAAGGGCTTTATAGAAAATTTAGAATATTGCTAATATCTTTATTTGTCCAAAACCTGGATAAATGAAACAAAGTAAGTGGGATACAGTAGTATATATGACTTAATCAATTTCATATAACAATAAAATAAATACACCTATTTTTTATTTTGTAAACAATGAACATTAATTCTTTGTATAAATGTAGTGCAATAATAAATAAATTCAAATATTGAATCCAATTATCTATTTTATTATTTTCTATCTGTAATAAAGGGTAAGATGTCATCGCAATATGATATGATATATTCTAAGTAAAATTATTTTGTGCTGCTTATTTAGTTATTTTAAATCTTGTGTTATGAATGCTAAAACCATATGCAAAATTTTTAATATAAGAATATATGAAAAACTAGAAAAATAATAATTGTATAGGATATATTTACACGTAAAAGGTAGGTCTAATTCGATTATATATTAAAAAATATAGATTTCAAACATATTTATAATTGATAATGTAATATTTTTTAAATGTTTGTTTTTTATTTTAGGAGCATGTATTCCAATTAAAGGTAATTACTACAAGGACTGTTGAGAAAATAAGAGATAAGAAAAATCATTTCATTCTTTTAATTGAAAAACATATGTTGTAAATATTATACAAATACAAAAGATTTCAATTCTAAGAACTGGCAAATCATCCATTTGATATGAAATAAAAGTGCTTTTTATGATTGTAAATATTGCTACGGGTGAAAATGTTATAGAAAGATAAGAGATTTCCATTCGAAAAACTGGAAAATCAAAATGTATATCCTGTTTTATATCAGATAAAAATTATTAAGTATTGGTTAAACTATAGTGCTATATTAGTGTGTGAATATATTAGTTAGAAATAAAAAAATTGAAACAGGATTTATATTTAGTTATCAGGATCATATAAGTATTTGTATGTAAAATTAGTAGTAAACAATAAACATAACGTTTTTATTTTAAGCGTACGAAATATTGAATAGTTGTAGGAATAAGAAAATAATTTTCAATAATTTTATATTTATTAAATTAAAGAAATAATTTTTTATAACTTAACAATTGTTGTAATAAATTATATAATTTTAAATATAAATTTTTATTAGGTCACGTAATATTTAAAATTTCTAAATTAAATAGTCGTGAACGAACTACACGATGAGTAAATTCGTTGTATTCATAAAATATTGTTTTATTTATGTCATGATCTTGATGAAAAAAATATAGGTATCCATTGATGTATCGAAACACTGTACTTATTTCAGTAGGAAAACAAATAAAATCATTAACAATTTCGCCATGTTTTCTAGATTTTAGGGTACACTCCGACATCTCTACATAAAAATTTTTGTCATAAAAAATATAATTTTTTCCGTTCTAAGTATTTACAATACCATTAATTTTCGTAGTATAATCAAATTGAAAGTCACTAATTTTTTGTTTTGGCCATCCAGTGTGAAGTTATAAGGATGGAAAATCAAATAAATAAATAGAAATTATGTTGTCTTTGGGATCTTTTACAAGCATTATAATATCATCTGTTGATCGTTGGTCAATTGCAGTTATTTCAGTAAAACCACTGGGTAAAAATTTAAGCAATTTTTTTAATAACTGAGGTTCTTCATATGTTAAAGTTTCTAAATTTAGTAACCACACATATCAGTAGTGAAAAATATATAACTTTTTGTTTACCACTAAAAAATGTACGTTTGACATGATTGAACAAAGATCAGATATTGATGTAGGTAATTCTGGCTCTGGAGCTTTAGTTGCAGTATATGGTGTAGTGTTAGGTTTTGAAGTACTAGTTGGTTCTTTATATATATTTGATTTGTACCATATGAATCACGTATACTTTGTATATCAATATGACTTAAAGCAACATTATCACGCTGAATATATGGAAATATGATATCTTATCATTCGTATGTTTTAAACCCAAGCAGTGACCAATTGCATGTAGTAGAACAGTTAAAAGACTTGTATGTTCAGATTTAAGTTCGTAACTGAAGTCCCATGTTTCACAAATATCAAGATGTATTTCAATTGTTTTATTGCTATACCAGTCAGGGTAATTAGCATTAGCTAGCTCATTACTATGCGGATTCCTTAAACAATCTAACGCAGTTGGACAGTAAGTTTTTTTATTTTTTTGATTTTTATGCGAATCTCGTGCAAATGATATAAGTATATGAGGCTCTATAGCGTGCTGCATAACCTGAAAGCTTCCAGTTGATTCTTGCCATATATGAAAAGCATAGTTTGTAATAGAACGAATAGTATTATTAGCTTGTACAAAATGCCAGTTCAATGTAGTTGTATTCCAGCGTCCAACACTATTTATTGTTGGTTGCTTATGCATACATAAGGGTGAATCCAGTACTCCACAACGAGGTGTTGAGAAATATTTGTGTGTTTCCGCATTCATACGCCCATTTAAGGGTAGATCAAAATATTCTTGAATAATGTAAGACTGGTTATCAATGTTTTTGTTTCATTTTTTCTTGAAAAATTAACCGTAGTTGAATCTTTCTGTATTGAAACAAGATCATCTGTAGAATTTTCAACGCAACCAAATTGTTGTAAATAATTAAATATAATAGTGTTATTTAAAGTATTTGCATCATCAATTAATTGAATGGAATCTTTAATATCAGTTATTTGTTTAGTTGGATTAAAATGAATTAATACAATGAAATATAAAATCCGCATATTATTACTATAAAGGTACACATTAAACTGACTATAGTAAAATATTATTAAATATACTGATTATCGCGTGATGTTCATTGCGTTTTTGGAAAAGACACCTGATGTTTTTAGCATCGTTAAAAATGATGACGTCATTACAAAGGTTAACTGATAAGAAAGGTCAATTGATATGAATTATGTCTGTTTATTATATTATATTAGATAATGTTATAAAGTTCAAAGGTTAAATTAATATTTGTTATATAAATAACACTGAATAAGTCTTGTATATAGTAGTAGTGAGTGTTTATGTTTGATTAAAAGTGTTTATATTTATTGAGCCGAAAATATGATGAACCCAGGATTTTACCACAATGTAATGAATAAAAATTCGGAAAATCAGTTTCAACAGAATAAAAATTCGGAAAATCAATTGCCACAGAATAATTAGATTCATTCATTGGAAGAAAAGAATCAAATATTAGACAAGCAAATTACTATAGAACCGATATTGCTTGAAGCATTTGTATATGCATAAATAAATCACGTACAAAATTTCTAATCATTGGATTAAGTCCAGCCTTAAATTTTATTCCTATAATTAAAATATATGGAGCACAAAATCAAGTTTTCTTTGATGAAAGGACTTGGGAAAAATTTTTGCGCTTAAATATTGATGGACTCCCATTGAATGGAAATTTGAAAATGGATAAGTATGAAATATTTAAGTATACATATAAAGATATTGTGCCAATTGAAATAAAATTAAGGAAATTTTATATGATCCTGGCTAAAGAAACTTTGAAAACATTATTTGAAAGGAAACACTTAATTGATGAAAATATTTCAATTTTGAAGAACACAAATGTTCCTGTTTTTCTAGTAACACTATACATTCAACAGTATCTCGTTATGATGCTAATGATTGGTATACAAGTGTAGTATATGAATTAAATAAAGATACCGTTTTATCAAATATAAACATATATTATTTTTATGAATTAATATATTCACACGAATAAGATTATAGAAGATATTTGTAAATATAAAACAACGTACTAAGCAACGTATATGTAGTTTAAAGTAAGCAAACATTGAAACAACATGTGTAACAAGTGGTTTTATTGGCTGCAGTTGTGGATAATATAATCCAATATTTATTCAAAAATGTCAAGTTATGACCTATGTAGATAGCGAATGGTTGGACATGACGTCCATTGGTAATTCATTTAATAAACGATTATGTACTTATAAATTTGAACCTTCAAATTTGCCATCATCTATTTTCACTCTAAAGGTGAGATATTGTTTTGAAACTGGATGGTGTGTAACATCAATTTGGACAAAGTAAAATGTAAACCAGAATGGTGATTATATGGAAAATGAAATTCAAAGCACATACAACACTTTAGTAAATTTTATAATTTTCACTATATTAATATCACTTGTATGTATTGGATCTGTATTTTATTCATCATATACTATATGGAATATGTGTAATTTTTGATTGAAAGAGACGAAACAAATAATATATAAATTGTAAAAACTTTATTGTTGTTTAATAAATTTTTATAATTAAAATAAATGTAATAAATTAATATATATATTGTTTTTATCTACCCAACTATTATGCATTCAATTCATTCCCAGCCATTTAACGTATTCTTTATTTCCTTTTCTTTTTAATACACGTTCTACCAAATTTATATATTTATGTTTTGTTTTTAAAAGTCTTCATTATAGAAAGTTCCAGATATAGGATTTCCTTGCATATCTTCTAATAGCTATATTGTAGGATTTGTAAATTTTACTTTAATTATTTTAAAAAGTTCAGCACTCAAGTTTGGGGTATATGCTTTTTCAAATATGCTTTTGTATTTACTTATTATTACAAAATCTCCACACTTAAATTTTAGTTTATTAGTAACTTTTGGATAAAAGTATACAGTGTTTAGTAATTGTTTTTCGTGCTTTTTTGTAACATCACTCGGTTTCATTCCTATAGTTCGATGTTTCTGATTATTATATCCATTTGTAATTTGGTTTTAAATTTTCGTCCACTTGTACGTACCCTGCATACTAAACTGTTTATATAATTTTTCATTTAATGTTCGTATTGTTCGTTCAGATACAGCAGCTTTTTTAATGCTAAATGTATTATAATGTTGTATTCCATAATTTTGCATTAATGAAACGAATTTTGTATTAAAACATTCTTTACCTTGGTCGCTCATTAATAATTTTGGTTTACTATAAATCATCAAAACCTTTAGTTATTATACGTCTGTGTGGAAAGTTACGTCGTCCTGGTTTATGTATCTCATTAATGATATCTATTTTCACATCACTCATTTTAAATTTTGTGTTGAATTAAAGGATTTATGCCAACTGTTATCGTACGGAGTAAGTTTGCTTATTTTATTGTTTAAAATATCATCAAGATTTTCCAATATAGTAAATGGAAAATTACTTGATGATCCAGCAATATTTTTATCTCACTTATCTGGTTTCACAAATGTATTATCACTAATTATAGGATTATTCTGATTTTGTAAACGTAATACATTAATTTCTTGATTAAATGACGCTTCAAGTTCATTTATAAGCAGTTTTAAGGAGTTAAATTTTTGTTTAATTTGTGTATCAACATATAGTTTTGTTGCAGCATCCGTATCATTAGTTGGATCTTGTAAATTTTTTAATAACTTTTGTTATATATCGTATGAACAACATTTATTCAAGTGTAATCAAAAAACCTTTACCTGGTGGACCTGGAATTTTATGTAGTTCTTTATGTCAATGTTTACCAAAAATATCGATGCTCATCCTTAGGGATCTTGTATAGAACGATGACAATTACACCTATATTATTGCTGGTTTTTCACTCTTACCATAATCTTGATCTATTAAAGAAGTATCAATATCAAGCATTTCTTCATCATTATCCAATGTTCCAACCGTTTGAACAATACGTTTCAAGGGTCGCACAATGGGTGGATATAACTTTGTTAATGTTTGATCATGTTCTTGGCGTCCAAGTGTTATAGATTGCGCTTTATTTCGTATATTACTGTTAATTTCTGCAATTTTTTTAGCTTGTACAAGTTGTGCCATTTTCTATGGTGTATATGTTATCACAACCACGTCTAAATTAATACTAAACTACTTTGATGGCAAAGATATTAGGTACCTATCAAATCCATTTCGATAACGACCATTCTTTATGTCATGTTTTTTGCATATAAGCGAAAACCCATAATTATCATTCCAGCATAGTTTTGAATTGTTGGAAACTCAAGTCTCCTCCAACGTGATTTTTATATATTTGTTCAAGGTTTAAATCATCTTGCCTAAATAAAATTAAAACATTTGTATTATCCCGTATAAGTTGTTTCGGTATTTAACTATATGTTTGACACAAATAAAAACAATCTATATGAAAATGACGGCCAAATAT
>WYDF02073252.1:0-11382 GCA_009867245.2 Adranes taylori
TCTTCATTCGCGAGCAGAGGGCCTCGCAAAATGAATCTTGCCCACATAAATTTATGATCTTGCGCCGCCACTGCATGAGTGTCCACCAAATTTCTAAAGCCGAAGTAACTGCCTATCAATGGAATGCATATGAAGGGATACATTGTAAATAGGAGAATAAACGGAGAAACATTTTAAAGGCGCCGGGCATCAAGTTCATTTTGAAATTGATTTTAATCAGTCCGATGGTACCTTCAACATCTATATAAATTTATAAACATTCTAACGTTATATTTAATATAGATGTACGAGGATGGTATGATATATACCTTTGTTAAGAAGTATATCGCAATTGTTTTGCATTTAGTAAATTTATTTCTTGACATAATCTCGTAGCTCTATACACTTAGTCCAGCGATGTTCTAATTGTTTTAAGCAATCCAAATAACAACATGTGTCGAACTCTGCAAAATAGGCCTCTGTTTCGGTAATCACCTCTACATTTGATTTGAACTACTTTCCGCCAAGCCATTTTTTCAAGTCACTGGATCCAATAAGTCAGCAAAGAACTGTCCCGTTATTGTCCTTCCCTCCTCCAAATAATCTATTAAGATTCCGAAGCCCAAAAAATCGTCGCCATACCTTTTCCGTTTGAAGGAATCATTTTCGCCTTCTTTGATACACTTTCGCCGGGAAAAATCTATTGTGTCCACTAACCTTTGATTTTTGGCGTATAGTGATGTATCCTACCTAATGTGCAATTACATAAAGCCGTAAAAATTCACCAATATTGCGCTTAAACATGTCTATGTCCAAATATTGCTTTGAAGAGATCACACGATTCCGTTTTTGATCAATCGCGGCAGCCATCTCACTAATAGCTTTCTCATACTGAAATATTCATGAAGGATGTTTAATTAAGTTTAATTGAGATTTTGACCCAATGCGCAATCTCTCAAATGTTTACCCCGCGGTCTGCGAACACGATATCATGAACTTTATTGATCATCTCGTCCGTAGTCACTTCAACTGAACGACCTGGCCGCTCCTTATCGAAAACAAATGTTCGACAACGCTTAAATTCATTAAACCAGATAGTAGTCATCGGAAGTACATTGTCCGTATAAACTGCATCCAACTTCTCTTTGATTCCTAGACACAATTTTCCATCTAATAAAGAAATCAAATCATTGACTTGCTCACATTCAATAGCTCTGATGAATCTCTATGAATTTTAGACAGACGTCAACTAAAGAATAGCACTTACAGTCGGTAATGCAGCTTTTGACACAAATCTGTCTACAAACACGAGTATTTTTCATACCTTCCTCGTATATTTATCTACATAAAATAATTTATAATTACCGCATCAATTTCATTTAATGCTTTCCATCTTTCCTGAGGCGCAGTAACACCCGCCACTGTTTGTATCGTTCGTTTCAACCAAGACGTCCATACGCGCAAACCTTCCATGTTTTGATCTTTAATGTATTTAGCTAAAGCAGACGCATACATCTTACCGCGATGACTCAGATTAGAATCGCCACCGATACGTCCTTCTAAATTTTGCTCACTTTCTCCATGCTATTAGAAAATTAATACATATATGATTATTTATATACTGAATGATAAAAATTTGTTCTTTAATTCGCAAATAAAATGGAATTTTTTTTATAGATTTTAGAAACATTATTAAAGTTAGACACGTTATGTGTATGTCAGATTTAAATTAAGATTTCATATGTATAATCTGCAACCTTTTCACCCCAGCAAAGCAATGACATGGGCAGATTTAAGGGGATGCGCTGCACCCAAAAGATAAGTGGAATAATAAAACATAAAATGATTAAGTATATCCTGCTAATAAGCTCAGATATGCCCAGACTATTCGTTTTAACATACACCATGCAGATTTCAACTTAATAGCCAATAATAAGGCTTTATTATTCTGTCAACAGATGATACTCACTTTTTTATCTTCAGAGAACATATGATTCTTGTTTTATTATGCAAAAATAACAATTCTGTGCTGTTTGATTTACAAGAATTAGTTGTGATTGAGGCTATACAAATGATAATGACGACTCCCATTGACCTACTACTAACAGACATGACGTTTATATATAATTTTTTAACGCATTATGTTTAGAACCTATATTTAAATTACTTATCTCTGTAACTCTCCCTAAACATCGCTGTACACTAGGTGTCCAAGATAGGACAAGGAAATATACATAAATATTTTATTTCTTAATGTTCCATTAATTCTCTTTAATTTTCATTTTTTCAGGTAATTTTTTCAAATATCTTTACATTAATTAAAGCAAAACAATAGTTGCTTGAACTATATGTGTTTATAGTTAAGTACTACGAATCTTGAATAAATCAAAACATCATTACAATAGTGCAATGATACGACTACGTGCATTTCCAATATCAAATTAATATGTTTTTTCATACATATGCTATTTGACACTGTTCATTCGTATGGATTATAAATATGACTGGTTAGTTTGTAATAAATCGAGATTAACTTGTTAGCTTAGAACAGTGTATTTTACTTAACCCACGTCAATCTAACGGTGCTCCATAGTAATTAGATTAAATTCTAGTTACGAGCCAACGAAAGAGTAAGTTACAACATTACTTACTCTTTCGTAATGTTGTAACTTACCTTTTGTCCTCTAGGCATACAGCTGCAAATAATATTGAAAATATTTTTATAAAAAAAATAAGTACATAAAAGATTTTTTTAACTTGGATTAACGTTGACTGAGCTGCTCGAGGAATTCGAAGAAATAAATAATTTGCCAGCTTCGCAATTGCAAGCCGAAGCAGAACTTTTGAGTGATAAGCTCAACTTACTAGAAGAGAACCAAAAAAATAATGATGTAGATTTTTGGGATGAAAGCGATGAAACACGTCTATCACAATTAGTAAAAATTAAAAAGAAGAATAATAGAACCTATAAATGGGAAAAGAGTGATATCAGTGGTAAAATTTTTAATACATGAAATGCAATTTCTAGCGCTGCTTTTGAAACTTCACCACCATAGTTCTTCACAATTTTTTCTGACGACATTATAGACATGTTTGTTGATTTTACCAACCAATTTCCACATGAATACAAAAGCTGACTTTACCTGCGAAGAAATGAAATGTTTCTTGGATGTGCTATTAGTGAGCGGATGTAGCACGGTCAGCAGAAGGAGAGTGTATTCTGAATAGTCAAATGATTCTAACACCATTTTAATTTCAAATGCAATAAGCAGGGATCGCTTATACCATATCATGAGCAACATTCATTGCTCCAAAAATGATGACTTAGATAAAAATACTCGTTTTGTCAAAATAAGACCTTTTTGACAAGATGAACAAAAACTGTTTAGAAAATGTACCATACGTAGAGCAACACAGCATCGATGAAGCAATGGTGCCATATTTTGATAGACATCCGGTAAAGCATTTTATAGAAGGCAAACCTGTACGTTATGGATATAAATTATGGGTAGGCTCTATATGTTCTGGGTCCATTGTGTGGTTTGAGCCCTATCAAGGTGCAAAATCAAAAATGAAAAAGTATGATGAATTAGATTGGGTCCATCAGTGGTTTTGAACTACGCTGATGTTATTTGCCCCAAAATAAAAGCACCATATCATCTCTTTTTTGACATTTTTTTGCAAGTGTACCGTTGATAGAACACCTTACTCAAAAACAAATAAAAGCAACAGCGACTTTACGTGAAAGTAGAAGATCAGAGTGCCCATGTCTTTCTAACAAAGAATTTAAAAAAACAAAATGAGGACAATGGGATTTTAGAACTACAAATAACCGTTAGATTAGTAATAAAAACTGGAATGACAACAGCATTATAAATGTTATTTATAATTGTGTAGGAGTACAACTAACCGAATTAGTACCCCGTTACACAGCTGCCGAAAAGAATCGCATAAATATCGAATAACTTCAAATTATAAAAATGTATAACAAACATATATGAGCGGCGTCGATCGCAGTGACCAGAATATAAGCTTATAACGAACGTCAGTGAGAGGTAAAAAGTGGTATTGTCCACATTGTTGATTTCGATGTGCAAAATGCATGGCTGCTACACAAGAAAATCGAAAATATAAAGTTAGATCATCTGACATTTCGAAGAAGAGTAGCCAATTTCCTTCTCCAAAGTATTTGTTCTGGAAACAAAGCCAAAAAATCTAGGCCTTCATTTTAGGAAATGTAGACTCCAGATTTTATAGAATGGATCATCTAGTCAGCATTGAAGAAAAACATTGCGGAGTATGCCACAAAGCAGTTACTGTTATCTGCTCCAAGTGTAAAGCCGCTTGGTACATAAAATGTTTTATTTCATACCATACACCATAGTAAACTTTGATAACGAATTTCTTTCTATTTTTATATACATTGCATTTGCTTGTAATAATATTTACAAAAAAATAATGCATTTTATTGATGTAGGTGTGTAATACATCGCAAAAATTTTTATTGGCCTAAGTTCATACATGTGCCTACTGTACGTTTAAATGAACAGCAAATATTTGGTATAAAAACATATATATTTTTTTTAAATTACAATTTTCAAGCAAAACTAGTACCGTTATTAGCAATATACTAAATTATCAAATTAAAATACAGAATAACAAAGTTATTAGGCATATCTGGGTGAATGAAATACAGTTTTCTTTGAGAACAGTATAAATGCTGGTCACTGATATCAGTGACTTCTCTTTAGTTGAATTATATTTATCAAAAGAGGTAACACAAAATTAGACAAAAACAATTAATTCCAACAGGAAAGAAATCCTGGAATTCCATGAATTCCAGGAAAAAAGAATTAGTCCACTTTCCGAGATCACATTGGTGGCATAGTTAAAATATAGAAAAACCCCTGTTTAAATAAATATCAGTCTGACAAAAGACTCAATACTTTTTCAAATACAAAAAATTAAGGCCGAAAATGGTAATAAACCCATATCTGAGGATCTAATTTTCAAAATATTCCAAACAGCTCGCACTCCCGAAGTTGATAACTTAAATCCGTCAATATGCAGTGATATTTCGACTAACGAAGGTAATTCGGTCCTAAATCACCTTTGCGAGTTATCAATTTCAAACAGAACTCTTGTTGATATATTATTCGATTTAGGTGTCTATTTTACGTTTAAAACAAAATGCGTAAACTTTGTGAAGAATATATAAATTGTTTAACAATCCCACAAAACTTACCCGCGTTAAATAAATTGTTCTCGGTGTAATATGAATATTCATAAGATAGTATACGATGCGCGCCTGAACATGGCCCTCGTGTTTGTGTACTAAACATTTTTCACCAGTATTGTAAATTTTCATGAAGGATAAAGTTTTTTCTTGGGCTTCATCGAGTGGTGCGTATCTGTTATTTAAATAAAACAATGAAAAGATGAGAACTAAATCATAATTTCAAGATTGAATAATTCAAAGTCTAACAAAATAAAGTTATAATTATTAATAATATAAATTAAGTATTTACATTGTTAAAGTAGTACGGATGTATGCAGTCCTTATTCTTAACGAACTGTGTGTGAGTTGGGTTGCATACGACATATACTTATATATAAACGTCTAGCTTTGTCCGTCTGTCTGGAACGCATTTGATACTTATATTATAAGTTTGTTGTCACGTTTAGTTTACATTCAATACTAAACTCAATACTAAACAGTAGTGGCGTGCATTAAAATTTTTTTATTATGTTAGATTATATTATATAACTTAATTTTCTACTTTACTCTGTGTGAATCAATAAAATACAAAAAAACCCATAAATTTCAAGATAGACGCATATAGTTTTTTACTATTAATAAAAGAATTCAAGTATACTTATATAAAATCGTCTAGCTTTGTCCGTCTGTCTGGAACGCTTTTGATACTTATATATAAACGTCTAGCTTTGCTTGTCCGTCTGTCTGGAACGCTTTTGACCCAAGTGAACCCAAATTTGAGCCAAGTTTCTTTGGGTTACGAAAAACACCGGTAGGGGCCAAATAACCCAGGTTTTTTGGGTTACAAAAAAGTTAGTAGGGGCTGCACTAATTTATTTTTGGATATTCATAAAGCATATGATTCTGTTCTTCTTTTGGATTGTGCACACTATTATATCAGCTTAATATTCCGTCTCGGTTTATCCATTTAATATATAATATGTTTATTTGAAATTAATATGATCAACTGTATCTCTGAAAAAATTTAGCTCATCCTGGAATAGAACCCGGCTCTCCCGATTTCCGGTCGGTTGTTTAGCCCACTATACTAACGAGCCATGAGTTTTCAAAGAACAAATAATTTTTTATGATGTGTTACATTCTCGCTTGCTAACGTATACGAGAGTTCTATTTAAACGATTATGCGCAGTTTCCTCGCCTTTATTTCTGTATCTAAAAGCAAGTTGGTTATTTTTTCCAAAATACGGCGCATCCCCGATATTAATACATTTTATAATTTGGTACCTATTCCTAAATCCAACCAGAATAAATTCCTGGGGATAATATGCTTAATAACAATTGTTGTTCTAGACTTAACATTATCAAAGCTCTGTCCGGTAAATTTTCGGGTTCGGATCCGAACATGATGGTATTGTTTTATAGATCGTTCATCCGGTCTGATTATTGTTCGGTTGGATTATTGTTCTCTGTTTTAAATGGATTGCTCTGATATTCGATTGGAAAAGGTTCGTAGAAATCAATATACAGCTCTTCTTTTATGGCTTGGTGTTATCAGATCCTCTCCAAATCCAGCTTTATTAGTGGAAGCGTCGGATCCTCCTATTGCTCATAAAGCCTTATATTTATCTTGTAAATATGTTTTGAAATTATTTTATCTTAATTCTCCCATAATTCAATCTATTTCTCAATTAAATTTAAACAATGTGCGCGTCCTTTCCTTAATCAACTCTTGATTTTGATTTAATATTTGGTGGTTTGTTGCTTCCGGCTTTTGAGTTTCCTTTTTATCACATCTACAATATAAATATCAGTTTTTACGCTCAGTCTCACTTCTATTCTGAAGTGATCTTAAAATATTTTCAGTCCTATAAAGATCAATTTTTACCTGGTTAATATGAATTTAACTCGGATGGTTCTGCTCTTGTAGAAAGCAATTCTTTTTCGCTAGCAATATATAGTCCTTGTCTTAACTTATCTCATTCGATTAAATTACGTCATTTTTCAATTTTTTTATGCAGAGGCTCATGGCATTCTGAAATGTATTGAACTCATAATATTATTGAAACTTGATCGTGTGGTTATTTTCTTTGATTAAGAGAATGTTTTGAGGAGGCTTGATAGGTTTGGTATTATTCATAAGGATTGTAGAATTTTGAACTCCATCCGGGATAAAATAGTGTTGGCTGCGAAGGATGGTTTGTGCATCAAACTTTGTTGCATTCCGGTTCATTCATCGATTCCATAAAAAATAGATCTATTGGCAAAGGGGCAGAAGGGGGTCATCCTATAGAGTTTAGGTTTCATCCGTCTGTACTTTCCCAAAAATTATATAGACAAATAATTTCTTCGTACCAGGATTCATGGTAGATTTGCTTAGTTCTGGGAGGCGTTTTTGTAGAATTAACCCTTTAATTACACGTTCGTCTCGGTTTAAGTTTCTTGATATACATTCTCGCAAAGTTATTTCCATCATTTATAATCCCAGAACGGGACATTGTTTAATTCCAGCTCACCTTTTTAGAATAGGATTAAAAGATGAGCCTTTCTGCATATGCGATGTGTATGGCGATCTTAATCATTTGTTTTTCGAATGTTCTGCTAATGTTGATAATGTTAATACACTTACGTCTGATCTCCATCATTTTAATATTGCTTTAAAAAAAGTATTATCTTATTCAGCCTTTGTACTTTATTGTATATCTTTATTTGTTTATCCTATGGAAGTCAATTGTGGGTGATAGGCCTATCAGGGGAAAATAAGCCGACGTTAAATAATTATCAAGACAAGACAATGTTTTGAAATTTAAGTTTAATGCACGATGATCGGTCCTAGGGGCGGAAATAGGCAGACGTTATAAATCAGAAAGAAAATTTAATGTAAAGTTAACCATCTTCAAATTGTTTTTTTTTTATTCTGTTCTGGTTTTGTTCACTGAATTATTGCAAGTACTTTTATGGATCACTACAGTAGCAAAAAAAAAGTAAATAAAATAAAATATTAGTAATACCTTTCCTGGTAATGTTCAATTCGTTTTATGAAATCTGTAAGGACTGCATCATTATTCATATTTTGATAGTCCGGACTACTAAATTTGACTTCCATAATATTTTGTTCAATAATTTTTGGATCATCGCAAATTGATTCAACGAAAAATAATTTAAAGCCCATTTTACATACAACGATATCCTGAAATGTGTAAATTTTGTTATCTGTTCAATAGTATTCCGCACTTATTACAAGATGTATTCATACAAATTCTAAATATCTTTGAGACAATTCCTTCTGGTTATTTGGTTAAAGTACCCAATGATAAATTAGGAAATTAACCTAATTTATCTTCTGGGTTAAAACGCTTTTTTACACAAATATGCGCAAAATTTTTTTTTTTATTTATCAAGGCAATATTATTAAAAATATTGATGCTACAAATATTTGTGTTCATTTTTACGTACCTGAATGACTTTGCGCCGATCCATCGTTGAATTAGTAGCATCAAAAACTGCAACTTCCCCACCATTTTCGAGCCATTGACAAACATCTTGCAAAGCTTCCACAGCGCACTGTGCCCTAATAGCCATTGCCTCAGCATTATCCGAACGGAAAAATTCGTGACTTTTATAAGCATTTGTTGCATGACGTCTATATTCTCCCAAATTGAAAACTATGAACAACAATACCAGTGTTAGTAACTGATTATTAATTCTTCATATGCAAATACAATTGTAGGAATGAAATAATTGAATTTAATCTCTATATTTTTATATATTTCGAGTATCAAAACTCATCAAATTTATGAACAGAAAATCCCAAGAGAAAATACAAATAAATTTAGTTTTCAATATAAAATTTGAGTACTTCTTGAAAGAATTGCTAACAAATGAAGTTTCAAACAAGATTCAAAGAACATTTGATGAAAGTGCAAGGAAATATGGTAGACACTTAAACTTCAAACCTTGGATAGTTGTCTCCGTTCATCGTACAGTACATGATCGAGCTTTGTCATCCTGTAAAACAATGCCATTACTCATCTTTTGATCCTAATGGAGGACTTCAAGGCCCTCCTTAAGATTTCTGGGCCGAAATTATTCCATTTGCATCTCAAAATAGGATAAGAATAAATATTTCACACCCTGCCTAGAGCTGCGTGTGAAATATTTTAGATTTTGACGAAGAACTGTGACGTCATTATTTGCTTGGTTTTCAATTAATTATAATTCACCTAAGGCTTATCCCTAATCAAAATGTAGCAAAAATAAATATTTATAAGCTTTGGATCGCAGCAAAGTTCATTACAATCATTAATCTGTCGTTTCAACTTTGCGCATGTGTTAGTAACACTCTATAAAGATAGAGGATCCATCCTCCGCCGCATGACATTAAAAATATACTAACCTCTCGTATTAATTCCAATCCAATTCAGATAACGTGATAGTTTTTTGGATATGTAGGTTTTCCCTCTGGCTGGAAGACCAACCATCGCAATAACATGGGGACTGTTGACATAATTCGCTCTTTCACCTAAAATAAAAGATATAGCATAAATGATACATTACAAAGTGACTTTTCATCAAGTACAATTATTTGAACTTTACTCATCAAAATACTATCCTTCCGTAAAATATATACCGTCCATTCTTTAGCCCTATCTAACTCATAAGTATTAAGCAATCTTTTAATGAAAGAACTTTAAAAACAAATTACATATATCGATGCATGTATAAATAGTGTCGAAAAAATGTTTCACATCAAATCAATAGACCTTTTTATCCCCATTTTCTCCTTTCCCTAATAATTCTTTCCATTATTCCTATCCCTTTCATTCCTCCTCCTAAACACTCTCTATTATTACCAGTCAGCCCATCCAATTCCCAAACATTCCTTAACCCACTGCTCCCATTTATCTTCATTCCTCCCATAAAACCTTTCGACATCCATTATGCATTACATCTTTCCTCACTTCCACATCTGAAACGCGCTATCATTCGTTTTCTCTCCATACTCACTTTAGCCATCATGTATTCTGGTAACCCTTCTCCGTTACTGATATCTTTATATCTGCTACCTTTCTTGCAATTCCACATCATTCATCCTCACTTACACTCTAATGAAAAGTGATCCGATTCACACATTTCCTCTATCTTCATTTCACCCATATCCTCTGTTCCTCTTTCATTCATCAAAGCATAATCAATTACAGAGTCTCCTCCGTGATCTCAAAAAATTTTTTTTCAACCACTCTATCTCCATTTATGGCTTCATTCTCTGCTACTAATCCCTCTTTTTCTGCGTCAATTTTCTACGTCTGCTCATGTTTTTTTTTTAAACTTGCAAAACGTGCTGTCTAAACAATCTCAAAATCGAAATTTTTCAAAGCATGTTGCTTACCAATGCGTATAGAATGTGTCCTTTGAAATTGTGCTTTTCGCTTTTGTAATAACTTTTCAAAGAACATATCATCTTGACTGTTGGTATGATTCATCCTCTTATTGATAATTTTATGATGATATAAACAGTTGACAATCAATTAAAACACTTATCAATCACTTTATTTTAAAATAAAATTTAGTACTTTAGCATTTGAATGAGGTAAATGCATTACTAGCTTATGAGTAAGCATTAATCGATGTTATGTAAATTTAGATTTTAAATATAAAGTCTAAATTCTAGAATAGTCACTTCTAAAAAACTAATAAACTAACTAAATAAATAATAGCATTTGTTACTCTACAGTGAATTTAATCATTCTATGTTGACGCAATAAAATGATTTCTGATAATAATTATAATTAATTTGAGTGGATTCGCTATAGATTTAATTCTGGCTTCATTTTCTTATCATGTGATGAACAGCTCGTGAAACTAGCACAATACAGAATTGATGTATGTATTTTATTCTGAAGATAAATTATTTTTGTACTAATTAAAATCTAGTATTGATTTTATGTTAACAAATAAAAATTATATATTTTCGTATAACAAAGTATTGTCATTATTAGAAATTGTTATTATTTCTTATTAGATATTTATTGTTATGTTAATATTATATGTTATATTGTTATGTTATTGTTGTTATGTATTGTTGTTATGTATTGTTATTGTATTGTTGTTAAATTGTCCATGGTGGAACGAAGATCTGCAGCAACACGTAGACCAGAAAAAGCAAGCGTACCAAAAGTGGCTGGTAA
>WYDF02073263.1:0-11381 GCA_009867245.2 Adranes taylori
TGAAGCAAACATGGTAGTGAAATAGAAAAATGGTGAAAGTGAAGAATGAGATAATGTAAAAATAAATGAATACTTGAACTCATAAACTTAATTTTGAAAAAGTATCTGTGGTGTACATTGTAAGTAATAATCATATTAATTATTTCAATTCGACATATTTCAATTTAAGGGAAATATTTAATAAATGATATGGAAAACTATACACAACTATTTAATTAAACTGGGTATAGATCTATTTAATTAAATTGTGTATTGATCGCTGCGTATGAAAGCTTGCAATATTCATTACTTACTCAACTATTTGTTTGGTCAACTGGACTTGGTCGAAGTGCATATTTAAAAATGTTTTATTGATACTTAAATTGCAGTTAAGAATCAGGTAGATAAGAATCAGGGCTTATGGCAATGTCCTCTGACATTGCCATAAGCCCTCATGTGTTTATTTATCTGTTGTTTAGAACTAATTCGGAGTTTACTCTGTGACGTCTTGAGAGTTTCCTGTTTGTTTTTTAGAGTAATACAAATAAACAAAGCTTATTTGTGCGTATAATTGATGGTTGATTGATGCTAGTTTTCCTTTTGGTTTGTGTGAAATTGTATAAAATGTACAACATTTTACACAATAGCTTTGTTTATTTGTATTACTCTAGAAACAAAGAGGAAACTTTTGTGATGCCAGAGAGTAAACTCCAAACTTGTTCTAAAGAATGGGCAAATAAACGTATGAAAACGCGTTAAAACTTGACATTTTTTCAATAATAAATTCAACAGGTGCATAACATAACCTCTTATGTTTTGTAGCTCTTTTTAGTCCTACTGCTTACTAGGAGTAAGTAGAACAGTTTAGAATATGTCCTAAGAGTAAGCTCTATTACAAACACACGCAAAGAGAGTAATGAATTGATACAAATAAACGCCAAAGATTTACTCACTTTACTCAGAGTAAGTAGAGTATGATAAATAAACATAGCTATACATGTGCAATTGCGTATTTACTAATGGGCGCGTTCAGGAAAAAACTGAAATAAAGCGCTGAAGTACAGTACTGAAGCTAAGTGCTATTGTTCCCTTAACAACGTTGCAGTCACATGATTTTAAATAAATTAACATAAACTAACTTCAAAGAAACTGAAGCGAAACCAATATAGATAGATGTTTATTACATTTTATATTTGAAAACGAATTTATTGGCCATTATACATAATTCACTTATTTTTCGTGTTTCTTCTTCTGTGGTTTGAATTCTATATTGAATTCTTTCAAACTCCAACATTAATGAGTGGTGTGTACCTTCCATGCTTATTAGCATTTATTTTCGCTCTATTCCAGCGCTTTAATGGAAGCAAAAAATATATGCTTTAAAAATAGCGGACCGCTTAAAGACAGCACTACAAAAATGACGTAAATTTTTCTCGTTTAGGTAAACAGTGAAACGAATTTCATTTTATTAAAATGGTTGATACACGCATGCCTTCAAAACAAAATTTATTAATTGAATAAATGATAAATAAATAATTGTGTTTAACATGTCAAATATAAGAGCACATGTTTATTTGAGGTAAAATTCATCATCTGATTGATAACAATCGGTGGATCGCTAGTATTCGTGTTGTTTGGTAGCTGTGTTCAGTGAGACTGCCGCCTAATGAATGCACAGAAACAACAAGTACTAACTTCGATGAATGTAATATTAATCATTAGTATTTTTTAATGAGGAAAAGTAAGTATTCAGAATCCTTAATATGATACAATACGGAACACAATCCTTTGCTTTACACCATACTAATTTTGCACAATAATTTCCGGGTGGGATTGGCAAAAAGTCCCCGTTGGTTGTTGCATACAACTATGACAGACTTCTTACTCATCTCTACGTCAACAACTATGTGAAAGAAAACAAATAATTGTAAAAATGTATTCAGCGATGTTTTCAAAAATTGAATATACCTTTATTAATTATAAGATTAAATAAATTTAATTTATAAGACCATTTTTATTATGTAAATCTAGTTTTTGGTTGTAAATATGTTTAGTAAGAAAATTACTGATGTTAAAAAATCTGCACTAAAAATTCAAGATGCAAAGAAGGATTTAGCTACAAGAGTAAAACATTTAAAAGTTATTTTAGGTATTAATACTTATTTTAAAGATTTTCCGCAATTTGTGCTAGTTAGTCTTTTAGTTTAAGATATTTATAGTAATATGAGATGAAATTTTAGATAATGCAGATCTTGCGGAAGCAAAAGGATTGTTCGAAACGAATTTTAGCCACATTTACCATATTTTATATGAAAGTTTTATTCAAGCCGAAACTAATTTACGCCAGAAAGGTATGTCATTTTATAAAATAACATCCTCTTATAAAAAAATTATTTTTATAGAGCAACAACTAAATGTAAAATATTTGTTCAGTCGAGTTTATATTTCATAGCATTTACTAATCTGCCAATATGTTCATATTTTTTTTTCTACTACAATATATTAGCTTATCTAAATTTGCTTCTCTGGCGATGAAGATATCCTATTTATTCACTATCTAATTATTATTGGAGATTAAGGGGTAACGTTTTTGCGATGTTGATGAAATATTTGTTTTTGTTTCCAAAACCTGAACATTATGATGTTTATGAAATATATGATTTAAATACATCTGATTCTTGTTAGTGATCTTTTCTATTTGGAACATTTGAATAATTAAAGTCTAGATTCACCTTAAATATGTGGTTTGCTAAAATTATATTATGTATCTATATCTGTTGATAATATAAAAATTACGCTCTATAAAAGTAGTTTATATTTTTGGTGAAGGGTGTGGTGCTAGATTCATGTTAACTGAAAATTTAATTGTAACTTAAAAATTAATATGACGTGTGTGTTTAAAAATTAGAATCCAACTTATTTGGATAATGGTGAAGGTTTATAATTTGTGTATGTTAAGAATATATGTGCTGTGCTTTATTCATTTATAATTAAAAATCATTAAATTATCATTTTAATAGCAAAATATACTTATTGTTACTTTTTCGTCTTGCCTTGCAACGTCATGTACTTAGTTGTTGCTCTTTTGTTTCTAAGGAATGTTTTTAATAGTTTATTTGTCATTTCTCTTATTCCAATTTCTTCTAGGATTTACTGTAGTAGTTGGTGGCCAATTGGGACAAAGGTTTTCGTAAAGCTGTGCGTATACGTGTTATATATAGTTACCAACATTAAGATTTATTTCAAGAATTCGTGCTTCATGCGATAGAACGTTTTCTCATAATCAACAAAATCTATGTAACATTTTCTCAACCGTATGAAATGTCAAACTCTCTAGAATTGGACAAAATAGCTCTAGAATTGGTTTTCAGTTTCATATCTAAATCCGTATTACGATCTACTAAAGTATTCTCAACATTTGTTATATATTCCACTGGATGCATAAACATTTTTTAAGCATGGCTCATTAAGCATGTATTTTTATGATTCTCACACTTTCTTGCTTTACTCAATTTGAGGAAGAATGTAGATGTTAACTATTCTCGGAGTAGTAATTCTGTCATGTATTATGTCGACGAGATAAGCTAGTTTCGTGGCAGAATCTTTACTTAAATTTTTTGAAATGTTCGGCTTGATATTATTTAGAAGCTTCTTATTATATCTTTCCTTAACACGTCTATCTGGTCACATTTTCTTTAAGAATTACAAAATTGTGGTCTTGGAATTGTTCTCCATATATCTCTCTCAAAGCTTTTTGTTTTTCCAGCTTTTGTTCGATATCATTATTTTATTTTACCTTTAACAAATAAATGGACTGATTACAAAGGACAAAATAGATGTTAAATGGAATGAATATAAAACATACAGAAATGAATACATGAAACTATTAGGAAAGTCATAATTTATGATACAAAAAGAAACGTAATACACAAGTTCAATGACTATACGAGGGTGGTTTGACGGAAATCTAGAGTAAATAAGAAAACGCACGGGTTTTTTTATCATCTATTTTTCAACTTAGTCCCCTTTTAAGGCAATACAGTTTTCAAGAGGACTTTCCACCTTCTTCATTCTTTCCGAATAATAATTTTACTCGAGGTCTTCAAATAGTGGAAAGTTTCGGTCATCACTTTATTGTTTGTCCTCCGAGCCATGTTTTAAGGTTTGGGAACAGGAAGAAGTCGAAAGGGGCTAGATCTGGTAAATACGGTTGGTGGTTGATCAATTCGTAGCCTAATTGGTTTAATTTTTCCTGCCCGACCGCCGCTCTGTGAGCTGGTGCGTTGTCATGATGGAAGAGAACTTTTTTGCGAGCTGAACCAGAGCGTTTTTTCTTCAATTCGGTGTCTAAACGGTCCAATAATGTTGCGTAGTAATCGGCAGTTTTCCCCTTTCCCAGGTAATCAATAAGAATAATGCCTTTCGCATCCCAAAAAATACAAAAGCTGCTTGCTTGTGACGGCTGTACAAACCTAACCAATTGTTCTTTTTGCTTCAAATTTTGACAGACGTTATGTGGACCTTCCTCTAATTCTTGCTCCACGCAGTGTTCCATACAGGGCCTCTCCTGTGGCATTCTTTCTACGAGCCCTAGCCATCCAAATTGCGCTTTCTTAATAAGCGAAACTATGTCGGGTTCCTCGTATACTTTCTTCAGTTTCTCATTTCTCCGTATTTTCAATTCTCCATTTATGCATATCGGACCATAGATATGTCTGAGAACCTTTCTTTCCCAGATTGCTAATATCTTCTCACTATTTTTTGTCAGCACCCACGTTTCGCTGGCTTATAATACCACCGGCCTGATTATTGCTTTATATCATCGCAATCATGTTGTATTATCAAATGTGAAAAAGTGTTTTTTATAGTCACCATTTTTCGCCACTTTGCACTGGACAAGATTTATATTACGGTACGGCAAATTGTCGAATCTTCAATAACCTTAAGATTCCATATACAACTATAGTACAATCTCGAATATGCCCTATTTCTTATGACTTTTCAGTTAAAACCTTTTTTTTGTCTCCTGAAATGTTCACTTTTTAAAATTTGATGCTTTAACATGGTATTGGCGATATATTGTGATATTTGCATCTTGGGATAGATTTTGAAAGCGCAAGGCTTTCGGTACTGCGTACATACATCGGTTTTCTGCCGCTATTCTTTCCTTATTCTCGACGCTGATGTCACTATTTTCTGCCAATACTGATCCCTGATACTTAAACTTTTCACATATTGAGAAGCTGTAGTTTTGGATTTGAATTTGCTCTTCTTCTTGCCGCTGATGTCTGGATGTTCGCATATATTTTGTCTTTTCTCGGCTTATCTCCAGATCTGGTCTTTTGTCAGTTGCTTTAAATTCTTTAAAGACTTCTCCTAATGCTTGCTGTTAAGAGTACATCATCTACATATACTAAGTGCTGGGTCATTGTATTATATACTATGCCACCAGGGTTTGTTTTAATGACCCTAACTGCTTACTGTAAGCACAGATTGAATATTATTCGTGACATCGAATCCCTTGCCTTATTTTTCTTTCAGTGGGGATAATTAAACACACAAATTTCTTTCAGATCCCTAGTGTTCTTAAGTGCTTCGTCTCGATTTATACTGTCGTAGACTTGTTTAAAGTCTACAAATAAATTGTGTAGATCAACATTAAATTCATATGATTTTTCTAGTATCTGATAACATGTAAAAATATGATCGGTGGTGGATCTACCCAGCCCGAATCCGCATTGATATTCTTCTATTCTTTCCGCCTGAATAATTAGCTTTTTGTAAGTAGTGATGGAAAATACTTAATAGGCTACTGAGGTCAACGCTGTACCTCTATAGTTTTTGCATTACAGTTTCTCTCCTTTCTTGTGGATCGGACATATAATGGCTTTGCTCCATTCCTCAGACATTTTTTCATTCATCCACACTTCCCTGATTAATCTGTACAGTTGTTCTATCAGTAGGGTACCGCCACATTAAAAAAGTTGCGCATAAATCCTATCAATTCCTGGTGCCTTGCGTTTTTTTTATGTCTATTATTTCTTTAATGTCCTCTTTTTTGGATGGCATTTCCTCATTGCTGATGCTGTTGAAGAAAAAACAAAAACTATTCATAATAAACAATCAACAATGCAGACGATACAGATGCATTGTAATGAACATTCAGGTTTTAGAACACAATGCAGACGATTTTAGAAGATTGTAAAAGTAATGCAGATAAGAAATATTAACTAATCGCAATCTTTATTGGTTTGAAAACAGCGTTTGGAACATTAACCGAAGGATATTATTTTATAAAAATGTAAGCTACAGGAATATGAAATGAGGTTTACTTACGCATGGTAAGAAAATCACCTACAAAATAGAGTTCAAAACAAATAACTGTAAATCAGTAAACAGAATAGTTGAATATGGTGTTCACCAGGGTGAAACACTGGTTTTTGCAGATAAAACCCATGCCTACATTATGGGGAAAGAGTTGAGCCATTTGATTACAGCAATAATTGCAGATGGAATTATTGAATGAGTGGATAAAATCGAACAAATTAGCATTAAACACTTGAAACACCACGGCGATGTATACCATCTTGATTATCAAAAAATTTCAGGAATAACCATTCAGGAACAACCACCGTGTGGTGTTCTCAGTCACTTGATTTGAGTTAAGTTGCCACACCTGTCATTGATATTCCCACCAAATTTCACCGTCACACCGTAACATTTGTAAAGATTACACCCGTCTTGAGTACATCTGCCTCTGCGTGTTTTCGATTTTTTACGATTTTGAAAATGGAATCGACTTGTCATCAACAAGTTTGTATGTGATTTTGCGTTAAAAACGGATTCAATGGCGCGAAGACCTTGAAAATTTGACCTTGAAGTTGGAGAAGTGTTTCGGCAACGATACTCTATCGAAAACAAACGTTTATGTGTGGCACGAACACTACTGAAGTGTTCGTGAGTCTGTCGAGGATGAGGAACGCAGTGACAGACCGTCGATATCGATAACCGATGAAAACATTAATAAAATCAAAGAAATCATGGCCGAAAACTGGAAGTTGACCAATAGAGAGCTGGCAGAGGATTTGAACATCGCTTATGGATCCTTTCAAGACATGTTGGTCAATAATTTGGGTTTCAGACGTGTCGTTGCAAAGATGGTGCCGAAAAACCTGACTTTAATTCAAAAAAGGGATCGCGTTGACGTCCGAAAGACATGATTATCATGGCTGAATTTGACCTAACATTCATCAAACGCATCATTACTGGCGACGAGACGTGATTTTATGAATTTTACACGCAATCCAGGCATCAAGCGAGTGAATGGCGTACACGTATGAGCCAAGACCGATAAAGCCACGTCGGTTTCATTAGAAATGGAAGGCGATGCTCACTGTTTTCATGGCTTATAACGGTGTTAGCAAGGAGAATTATTTGGGAGTTATGAGACGTTGGTATGAAGAATTTCGCCAAAAAAAGACCGGATTTGTGGGCAAACAATCTCGTGGATTTTGCACCACGATAACACACCGCTGACATTTCTTTGGCCAAGAACGGAACGAGTACCATCTAACAGAATTCTCCTGATTTGATTCCCTGCGACATCTTGCTGTTCAGTCGACTCAAAAACCGCTCGCAACCAAGAGGAGATTATGGAAAAATCGAAAACGGCTTTGATGGTCATACCGAAAACCGGTATCAAAAATAGTTTAAGGATTGGATCAAGCGCTGGCATAAGTGCGTTGCAGTCGATGGAGAGTACTTTGAAGGGGATAATATCGATTTTGCTGAATAAACTTGAAATTTGAATTTTCTGAATAAATTACTGAAAGTTTTTGGTAGTAGCATATCTGTCAGTTGCTAGAAATAATCAAAGTAATAAAAAATAATAGGTTTTGTATCCTGTTGAATCGGCAAATTTACACGAGATGTATTGGTAAACGGAAATCATAAAATTCTCCAAATGGTTTGAAATCTTCAAGTTCACTATCACTTCTTGATTCAGTAATATAGAATTCCGTATTGATTTTTCCTCCTTAATGGCAAATGAAAAGTAATTTTGGAGTCTATTAATTTATTCATAAATTATAATCTATTATATTTCATTTATTGTAGTTAAATATTTTTAATAGTAGAATTTTTTAAATAATATAATTTTATTAGCACTGCTTCATGCTTTAGTGTTTTGACTAATATATTTCGTTTTTGTGTTTCTTTGATTTTAGAACTTTCCTTTCATTTGGGTAAGTACATTTATTTTGTTTTAAATTTACGTTACCTAATTCTTATACATTAATTTATTCAGTATACGTGTGCGTGGTTGTAGTGAATATTTTAATATAAATTTAGTATAAAACGTTTAAAATATTTCTTTTAAACATAAGTATGTGTACTTAATTAGTATGCAAATTACTAGTCAATGTATTTAGTGTAATCAGTAAATATATAATTTTAGTTCATTATTTCTATTTTTATGTAATTCTAAATTACCGGGAAAGTTTTTGTTGCTAAGTTAATACCTATACTTTATTTATTTAGGGAAAATCTTCATTTCATGCAATATGGAAAGGTATAATACATACAATATTACAATTAAAACCTATAAACTAGAGGAAAAATAACAATAATAAAGAAGTAATATACAATGCCTGGTTTAAGTCATATGTTATCAATAGCAGTTAATTATTCAATGAACTAAAACATAAATAAAATAAAAATAATCCTGGATAGAATTTAATGATAAAATTTAACGTCAGCAAAAATAGGGTAAACAAATTCAAAATAACGGATCATGTAATTAATTATTAAATATCAAATGATAGTATTACTTTAAGACAGTAATAACTATTAGTTATTAATTAGATAATTTAATCATTTCGAAAACTGCATATTGACTTGATGAAACACCCTACTAGTTTAAAACAACCAGATCATGGAAGATGAATCCAATTCGGGCCTAGAGGATAGCCTTCATCAGTACCCACTGCTTTCAGTAGCATCATTGTCATCAGTTAATGAAAACCAACAACTCTGCGCATTGCACCACCAGCTTGTTTAAACTAATTTGAAAATTTTCTATATAATGTACACAAATGCATTATTACAGAAATCTATGAACGTAGATGGCAGTTTGACGAAATGACATTAAGTGAGGCGCTAATCTATCATGAGATGGGTCTATTATGAGACGCTATTATGAGACGAGATAGATTAGTGGTTTATAATAGTTCATCTCACTTAAGATGTTATTTCGTCAAACTGCCATCTACGTTCATAGTTTTCTGTAATAATGCATTTATGTACATTATAGAGCGAATTTTCAAATTAATTTAAACAAGCTAAATGGTGGAGTACGCAGAGTTGTTGGTTTTCATTAACTAATGACAATTATGCAACTGAAATCAGAGGATACTGATGAAGGTTACCACCTATGTCAGAAATGGTTTCATTTACCCTGAACTTGCATTTAGGTTTAATAGTAATAACATAAAGTTTTTGTCTTATCTCAAAAACTGTGACGCTTTGTATAATAATAAAATAATAACAGCAGCCAGAATTGTCATTACCCACAAAATCCAGGGACATATATAACAACGTTACGGTACTGAAAAACATCTATTAATTTTTTGAATACCAATAAGATCATGTGTAAAATGACAAAGTACATAAAGTGCCGGAAAAACAAGGAAAATGGGATTACACAAAAATGTTAGTTTCATCACTTTTCAGAATAATCTTTTTTTAGTCATTAAAATTTAAAAAAATATTTAACCCTTCGAGGCCAGAATTAATTTTTGTCAAGTAAAGTGATATTTATTATTCAAAATAGGTAAATTACAATAAAAGAAAACAATAAAAGAAGATTACAATAAAAGAAAAAATTAAATTTTATTTCATGGACATTTTGTATTTGGGATCATATTTGGATATGGGTATTCCTGGTAACCACTAGGCACTAAAAGGCAAAAGTCTACCATCATTTTTCATGAAAAAGCAGAAAACAATTTCTATCCTTATAGAGGCGCAATCCAACGCCACGTGTGGATGATTCGATGAACTTTTTTTGCTGTGCTACAATATCCACATCTTAGTGAGCTACACCGTATAAGCATATGAGCCCATTTATTATATCTTACTTCCAAGGGAACTATTGTCTTGAATTTGTATACAGTTTTCTCTGAAGAGTTCTTTCCTTGTTTTTGTTTATTTTACCGCCCCTAACAATCCACGTGCCACTGACATACCCCATGTTCCACATGTTTGGGAGTGACAAAAGAGAAAATTATTTTTTCCAGTTTTGAAAGCGGATTCGAGCATGAAAAGAGGAGATATGGATTGGCGAGTTTTAACGGATGGATTAGTATCTATGAAGTGGAAGAATAATCGAAGTGTGCTTTTTTGGGAATCTATTTTGATCTATCTTTTTTGGGGAACAGTCTGTAGGAGTATCTACGATATCTGGTATATTAGGTCCAATTTGTTCTATGAATTCATTTGTTCAAGTTACATGCCCCAAATATTTTTTCCAAAGAAATTTATCTTTTCGCAATACTGCCTGTAGTTTCTAAAGTAGCATTTTATCTTCTCTTTCCCACCCAGTATTGTCGTTTGTCACATGGCTTTCTAAATCATCAACAGTTTCGAAAGCAACAAATTCCTCAATATTGAACAACTCATTATCAACATGAATTTTATCAGCCCTGACATCTCCCAAGTCAGATTCTATGATTCGCAATCAGTAGGTATTTCATTCAGAAGTGAGTGAAATTCATTCTGGCCCATAGCATTCAATTCATCCAGACTTCATTTATTTTTCTTCCCGGTAATAAAAAGGTTTCGTTGAAGCCTAGTGGTTATTGCTGAAAACCATTACATTCAATGGCAAATTGAGGAAATGTTACACTTTCAATTCAATTAATGTTTCTATCAACCTTATATTCCACATCCATATAGTGCCTTAGCTTGCATATTTCTCGAAAATTGCCGACGAAAACAGAAATAAGTGACTTATTTAAAACACTAAACAGACCTCAATAAAACCACTTGTTACTTCTAGTGTAGGCAACACATATAACATTATGGTTAGCAGTTAAAACCTCTAGGCATCTAGGAACTGAATTATGAATTTGTGGTTTCTATTGCTAACCACTTGGCCCCAAAGGGTTAATGGCTTTTTCAAGTTTTTCTATTTTAAAAATATTGTTATAAGAATTGTTGTTGTTTTCGGAAATATTTTATAGCATGAAGATTTGATGTAACAATGAAGAATGTTTTGATAATGAACCTGATCAGGTATATATATATATATATGCATCGGGTTATAATGTTTTCCGTCTTCCGATTCCCAATCTCCAACTGTCTCGGTCTCTCCAAGCCTCTCCCTCCAATCCTCTCATCCGGAT
>WYDF02073274.1:0-11380 GCA_009867245.2 Adranes taylori
ATGGCTTATGTTTTATGTGTATGGCGTTGTTAATTATTAAATAGTTAGAAAATAATAAATCAATGCGGTAAAACCGGTAATTCTGGAACATGGGAATTTGGGAACATATATTCTTCAAATTTTGACAACGTTGCATTCGAATACGCGCGTGTTTTATATGCGGGAGCACGAGAATACGGGAATATATTTTTCTTAATTTTTCACACAACGTTGCATTAGAATACGCGCATGTCTTTATATACTTAAAGCAGGAACACGGGAATACGGGAACATCGGAATATGGTAACACGGGAATATGGCAACACTGGAATATGGTAACACGGGAATATGAGAACACTGGAATATGGGAACACGGGAATATGAGAACACGGGAATATGGAAACACGGGAATATGGGAACACGGGAATATAGGAACTCGGGAATACGGGAATATTTATTTTTTTATTTTTCACACAACGTTGCAATCGAAAACGCGCATGTCTTTATATACTTAAAGCGGGAATACGGGAATATGGCAATACGGGAATATGAGAACACTGGAATATGGGACCACGGGAATATGGGAACACGGGAATACGGGAATATTTTTTTTTAATTTTACACACAACGTTGCATTCGAATACGCGAATGTCTTTATATACTTAAAGCGGGAACACGAGAATACGGCAACATGGGATACGGGAATACCGGAATACGGGGAAACGGGAATATGGGATCACGGGAATACGGGAATACATATTATTGAAACTTTGTTAGGCATATCACTGGTCGCGACGAAGCCGTGGCCGCAGGCCGCGGCAATTTGACCACGTCGCTGGCCATCAAACTCATTTCATATCAAACTGAGCCACATCGAAGTGTGGCCGGGTTTAGCTAGTTAAATATATGTTAAAATAATTTTGCTATACAGCCACCTTGGTAGCAACAGTTCGTATAGAGGGAGCCACAAAAATAAAACAAAAGATGGTGAACCCCAACTGCTGAGAAGGCCTACTTTATAGATATTTTGATTCATCATGCAGTTCTAATTTCGGCTCCTTTGCTTGAGAATTGAAATAACTTGTTTTGGATTTAAATTTATTAATGAATTCCCGATTCGAATTTTTGATAAAAGTAACTAGATTTGGCGGGAAATTTGAATTCTGGTGGAGCATGAGCCGGAGGTAGTTTCGGAGGCCTGCACAGGTGTTATTCTGTTGATTGGCCAGAATCGGGGGTCGAAAACTATTGGTCTAAACTTATAAAATTTAATTTAGCTAAAGTATAGCTTTAATGAATTAAGAATAAAATGGTAGATTCATCCCCAAAAGTGTATCAAACATTTTATCCTGTACCTAAGAAATGTTACAAAGCTGTTTTTAATGTTATTACATCATCATGTGTGGAAATTTTGCTTCATACGAAAAAGATATTGAATAAAGAATATAGATATATGTATCTATATACGAATATGTACGCTTATTTGTTGTTTGAATGTGAAAAGCATGGATACGCTGAAGTTTTTTTATCGTTACACTAAAAATTCTTTTGTTGCGATAGGATACTTCCTACTTACAAAATATCTAGGAAAAGTACAAAAGATGTAATTCAGTCTTGATGATGTAAAAGTGTAAGTAAAAAGAAACAGGACATCTTTACATATACATACATATTTAGTTTAAAACAATTTAGTATGAGTATATTACGTTAATTATGCTTAAGACAAGCTTACTAGAATATTGTTTTAAAACCTACGTTAGCCATATTTATAATTGTAGTATATGTCGAAAAATATCACAAATATGAGACTTAATGACAGAGTGAAATAAGATTGTTTCCTATTAAACGTAATATTTTGAGGTTTATAATAGACATAATATAATAGAATATAGAAAATAAAAAACTCACGATTTTAGTCGTTGTATCGACGTCTCTTTGGACCAGACATTCTCTGTTTCAGCCTTTTCCATGCATGTGCTCTTCTGGGATCATCTCCGTGCAACATCCAGCAATAGTTTCGCCATCATTGTAGTATTCCAGCTTTCATGATAACGCCGTTCCATTTTGTTGATGTCCTGATGGAATCTGTCACCCATATCTTCACTAACAACACTCAGATTCTCAGGAAACTAGTCCAAATGTGAATGTAGGAAATAAATCTTCAAACTCGTGGAACAGCCTAAATTTTGGTACTTCGCAGCATAGTTTCAACGATAGACATGAAATTTGGATTCTTCTTGTTGCCAAGAAACTTGGTTACTGTGTCTTTAAAGGCGACCCAGGCTTCTTTTTCAGCAACTTCCATTTATTTTCCAAAATTTCCATCCTTGCAAAGTTTTCTAATGTCCGGACCCGTGAAGACACCCTCTTTTAGTTTTGCGGTTGATAACCCTAATTTAATATGTAGAGGTAGAAGGAGAACTTTCATCGACTAGATGACAAGTTTTTGGAGCAAATTTTTTACTCTAGGTTCCAATGACCCGCCTTGCTGTCCAAAGATCATCGATGTTGCTTTGAGATCACCACACATGAACCAATTATGATCGTAGTACTTAATTTTCTGGAGAACAAATTGTACATTGTCATACTGTTCTTATAAGTGTACAGAATGCCCTATGGGTATTGACGCATACCTGCTTCCGGTGTGAAGCAGGACAACTTTAAACCTTCATTTCGACGAATCGATGAATAATCTCCATTTAGTGCTTTCATACGGAATGTTGAATATCTAAAACAGTACACACATCATTGCAGAATACTAAGTCTTCTTCTTCCGAAAAGTGTGGAATAAAATCTTTTTCTTTGTACCTGAACCAGGAAAACGAAACTCCAGCTTGGAGCAAATTTTTATCTTAAAGCCGGAACCAAGCAATTCTGAAGTATCTTTGGTCAGATGTAAGTCGCGAATCAAATCGCTCAGTTCAGTTTGTGTAAATGCTTGTGGAGCAAAATTTCCGGGTACTCCACTTCGTTATGTTCGGTTTTTTCACTTAATTTAATTTCTGAACCATCTACTTGAGGTAAATGTTCTAGTTGCATAGGCACTGGTATATCTGTACCATGAGAGTAGGATGTAAAGCCGATGGCAGATTTGGATAGACGATGTTCTTTTTATTCTTTACTTTGAAACCGTGACGTTGAACAAAAGAAAGAATCATCACTATGATTTTATGACATCGGAACGCCAAATTTAAACAATATTGTTCAGCCTTTGACCACCGTCTCAGTCGTCGCAAGAACGATGTTATATGTCTTTTTTGTTTTCACATCATTGACTCTCAACAAATGTAACAAAAGGAATCTGCAGACTTTTTACAGCCTCTGGACGCCATTTCGAACATTGTATGTTTGCTTTATAGCCGACATCCGCCGACACAATTTTTTTTTATCGCGGAGGATAAGTACCAACATTGACAGCCAGCTGAGATGTACAAGACGTTTAATGATGAAAGTGCTGCCATCTGCCGGTTTATGATGACAACGATTCGTTTTCATTATAAACGAACAGATGGCAGCATTTCCTATGTATTTAAATCTGTCAGTATGTCATAACTTTGTGATGTTTTTTTTCGATGTATAACACATTTTGACAAATTGTAATTTGCAAAAAATTGTGATGCGATGGAAAGAATCTAAGATCATGTTTGGATTCAGCGCATAAACATACATGGGAATCCATCATCAAAACTTGAAAAACATTATAGAACCAAAAAAATGCAGGCCTGTGATGTTATAGATCCTGGTCATAAGGGGACAACCATACAGATCGTTAAAAAAATACTTAGATGATAGGAAACAATATGTAAAAGTGTGACAAGGTTGTCAGAAGTATTTTAAAGGGAATATTGAAGTATGTCTCAGAGTCCATGTTTTAATTTAATGAAAGATAAATGTTCCTAAACTCCATTTATTAACAACTTGCATTATAGGTGCCCCTAGCCAAGGTTTGTTTGACATGTTGCGGGGAGACAATTACCCCTTCTTCAAAAACTCGTGCGCTTTTTTTATGCTAAATTATAAAATAATATTTCAAAATCACTTAGTAGTTACAGACGGATCCAGATCAATTCAACTTGGCAATTCAACAATTCAACTGCGCACCTTTGACAAAATACTGAGAGCTGACGAATTAATTAGCAACTACCCTCAAATATAATTCAAACAATATGATCAAATGTAAGCGAAAGGCCACTTACCTTTGCAATGGATTCTGTCTTCTTTTACTCCTTCTGGGAAGGACTAAGGAAACGATACGGGAATAGGAGGATGTTTCCCTTTTTAATACACTCGTTCGCGACTTACCCCAAATTGGTGCGTTGTTGGTTTTAGCACCAGACCTCAAACTTTGCTCGCTTAAACTATGCACACGATCTCTATGATGGAGGTGTACAAAACGACATCAATGTATTTAATTGATGAAAAAAATTCTACTCTCAGCGCGATAGTATTAATCGGAAACTATTAATCCAGACGCGAAACCGATCGGTCGATTTTCTCTTTTCGTGGTTTCGCTCATAAAAATCCTTAAGCTTGTAAAAGCACCCCAAAATTACACACACGCAGATTCACACATATTCAATAGCAAAAGGAACTAAACTAGTTGTTACTAACTATATTTACAAGGGCTGGACGATAACTTTTGGATAAACGATTCAATGCAGAACAAACATACGTATGTATAGTTCCACTACAACCAGCTTAATGCGATAAATTTTGTTTTCTATAAATTCTCCGAATGAACTAAAGAAAAGAGAATAGCAGAGCAATATTTATTTTCTTGTTTGTTTGAATTTTAATACTAACTCGCGATAGGATTATTAGTAATTTCTAATATTCCAAAAATCCAAATATACGGTTCGATTGGACCAATAAGGGTAAAGGGGCGGATACGGATCAACTAAACTTCGCTGGATTTATCGCGCACCTTTGAGAAAATGCTGATAGCTGACAAATTAATTAGCAACAACCCTCGAATAAAATTCAAACACTATGATCAAATGTAAGCAAAAGGCCATTTACCTTTTGCTGTATACTTTCACTCCTTCTGGGAAGGATTAAGGAAATGGACTAAGGAATAACGATTTCTCTTTTCTTGCTTTCGCTCATACAAATATTTAAGCATGTAAAAGCACCCGAAAATTACATACACACAGATTCGTACATAGTTAGTAGCAAAAGAAATGAAACTAGTTGGTACAAACTGTATTTACAAGGGGTGGATGATAAATTTCGGATAAACGATTCAATGCAGAACAAACCGTATTTTTGGAAAAATTGTCTTAATTTCTTACACAGTTATAACTTAAAGCCGACATTTTATTGAAAATAAAACTATAAGATTGACAAAAAGCGTTGTTTGTTATACACATTGTCTGTTATAAGATTGTTAAAAACATTGTTTTTATCAACCTTATAGTTTAAATGTTCAATAAAAAATGATCTTAAAATTATAATAATGCAAGTAATTAAGAAAAATTTTAAGAAAGATTTTTAAACGTTATGATATAATTTAGCATAAAAAACGCACAAATTTCTAAAGAAGGGGTTATAATCTCCCCGAAAAATGTCAAACATACGTTTACTGGGCCTCGTAGCTGGGGACATATAAAATGCAAGTTGGGGGACAGAATAAATGGAGTTTTGAAACACTTGATTTTCATTAAACTAATTTAAAGAGTACGCCAAGGATTAGGCCTTGGGCCTCTCATGTTTCTTATACATGTCAACGATATATTTGATCTGAAGTAACAGCTGACATTGTGAACTATGTCAATTAGACTCTTCTCATCACTAGCACACATACGCACCTAAATAAAAGATACATAAGGTTAAGTATTCTGTTGATAATGCCCTAGATATTACAAAAAGGGAAGTAGAACATGCAATAAAACATGCCTAACAATTGAACACTTTATCTAAAGACGGGGCTATTGTTGAATTTATTTAACAGCGTGTATAGAATCGGCATACCATCTGACTGGTTGAAGTCCATATTTGTTATGATGCCAAAGAAACCTAGGGGCAAAGTATGTAATGATTACAAAATGATAAGCCTAATGAGCCACGTTTTGAAGCTCTTTCTGAAAATTATTCATGTAAGAGTGCGAGGAAAAATGGGTTGCAACCAATTTGGTTTTCGTAATAGTTTTGGTACTTGTGAAGCGTTTTACGGTACTCAGGTGTTGATACAGCATGATCGTGATATGAATGTTGACTTTTTGCATGTTTTATGGACTACGAAAAGATGTTCGATGTGGGATAGCATAAAAAACTGGTTAAAATTTTACTAGGTTTGGGCCTAGACAACAGCAATATACGTGTAATAGTGCACTTGTAATGGAATCAATCAGCTGTAGTGCGCGTCGATCACGATACGACAGAGAACAACAATATTTTGAAGGGCGTATGGCAGGGCTATGCCCTGGCGCTATCATTGTTTAATCTAAATTTGAAATTTATTATGGGTGAGGCATTAAATAAACTTGACGTTAGTATTGTTCGGTATTACCTTAACTATTAAGGGACACTAGATATGCGACCATATACACTAGATATGCTAACAATAACACTAGATATACAGATGATATTATGCTAATAGCTAACATCGTCAATGACCTCAAATGGTACTGGATGCAGTTTTAATACATGGTGCAGCAATGGGACTAATCCTGAACGTAAAGAAAACAAAATGGCTGCTCTTTAGTACGAGGGTGGTTTGACATAATTCTAGCCTTCGATAGATGGCGTTACATGAAAACGAACGCCATATTGGTTTTGACATTTGCCATCCAACACATGACGTCCTTAAAAAATTGAAGCAAAAAGAAAAATTAGTTTGGTTTTTACAGCGGTCGCAAGCATCTAACTCTTATGTTTTGTGAAAAATTGATTAAGTCGAATATTGTTCAGTGATTAAGTTCCTTCACAAGAAAGGGAAAAACAATGCAAAAGTCAAAGCCGAACTGGATGCTGTTTATGGCGAGTTTGTACCGTCGCTAGCAACAGTTACATTTTGGAAAGCTGAATGTGTTCGTGTCATAAGAGTCTTTCTGATGATGACCACCCAGGTCATCAAGTCATCATCGTCAACAAAATCCATGATATGATTATGGCAGCGAGGTAGCACAGGCTGCAAACATATCAACTGAGTATGTATGCGCGATCATATGCAAACATATGGATATGAAAAAGCTATCCGCGCGATGGATGCCGCGTTTATTCACTATCGACCAAAAACGCACACGTATGACGGATTCAGAGAAGCTTTTGGCAAAGATAAGACATGATCCGAAGGAGCTATTCGTCGATACGTCACGGTCGATGAAGCGCGGGCCCTTTACTACACGTCGGACATGAAAGAATAGCCAAAGCAGTGAAAAAAATTGGCGAAGACCTACCAAAAAAGGTGAAGACAACCCGATCGGCCGATAAGGTGGTGGCGACTGTTTCTTGGGATGCGAAAGGCATTATTCTCATTGATTACTTGGAAAAGGGTAAAACCATAACTAGCGATTACTGCGCACCATCATTGGACTCTTTCGACGCCGAATTGAGGAACAAACGCCCTGGTTTGGCTCCCAAATAAGTTCACTTTCATCATGACAACGCACCCGCTCAGATAGCGGTTATCGTGCTGACAAAATGGAACCAATTGGGTTAGAAATTGATCGACCACCCACCGTATTCACCAGGTCTAGGTCCTAGGTCTCTTGCGACCGCTTCCTGTTCGATGAAGTGACGAGCGAAACTTTCCATTATTTTTAAGAGCTTGAGCAAACTTACTTTTAGAAAGGGATGAAGAAGTTGGAAAGTCGTCTTGAAAAGTGTATTGCCTATGTTGAAAAATAAATGGTAAAACAAAAATAAAAATCATGCATTTCCTTACTTTAGCTAGATTTCCGTCAAACCATCCTCGTAAAATAACATTCCGCCCAAAATTGCTTCGCTGTTAAATCTTCAACAAATTTTTGAGGTTAAAATGGAAGCATGGACGTTTACAAATGCTATGGTTACTGATTAGAGACATTTGAAATGTGGACGTACAAAATAATTTCAGAATTTCGTGGATGGCGCGTAAAACTAATGTGGTAGTGGTGTTGGTTCAAATGAAGAAGCAGACCGAAGTAATAAATACCATAAAACGGCGAAAGTTGGAGTATTTCGGTCATGTAATGCGAAATGTTAAGACGTGCTTCTTTAAAACATTCAGGGCAAAATTGCGGCCCTTCGGAGCCAAGGAGGAAAATAAAAACGTCATGTTTGAAGAACTTTAGACAATGGTCTAACATTGTATTGAAATGCCGCAGATAAAATAAGGTTGCAGTTACTGGTTGCCAACTTACTTGGAGTATATGTCATTTAAAGTAGAAGAAGAAAGATATGGGACTCACAAAACTGGTTAGTAGTTCACTGTGCTTAAAAAAGTCGGTCTGTTTGTTTGTATGGTTATAAAATGGTGTAAATGCGAATAGAAAAAGGTGGTGTAAAAGCTGGTTTCTAAAAAGTATCTATGTATGTTTGTATGTGCTTACAGAAAGAATAACTCTAACTAGATCTAACTTGATCAATTTTTAATAAAATTTTATACATGTTTGATTGACACAAAATACTGAAAATAGGCCATTTTTATTTTGACCGAAGTAAGGTACATATAGGGTGTTTTATTAAAAAAAGTTATGTTCTGTTCCAATACTTTTGCGACTACCTGTGCACACAAAACTATTTTTATATTATAGACAAAATGGAATAAAAAACGATTTTATATGACAAAGATTGACAGAGGTATGGGGCATCCTGTATATAAACACATTAAATAAAGAAATATAAATATTGTTTTTTTGCATAATGTTGGTTAAGTCAATTAAACTTTTCAAACTGTTATTCTAAAAACTCCTTCCTCTTAAATAAGATTCTCCATTCTTATTTTTCCAAGTTTGATAAAAGTTGATAAATTATAAGTTGTAATATTATGATTCTCGGTGGATATACGAAAAATTTATATACATATTCCAAACATGAATGGCTGGGAATGATTCTCTTTTATCGAATTTTCAGATATATTGCATTTCATATATAGATACGGTAATATATAGACATGTACATAAAGTTCAGATACACGAACGTGATCGTAAAGGATTTAGCTATATCCAGGAAAACGGATTATTCCAATTGATGCAACGTACTGCATCCAATAAAGTTTAAATGTCTTGTAATATTGAGTAATTGAGTAATACATAAAAATATGTATTGCAGACTAAATGGAATGCTTTATTTTATCCGAAACATATGGAATTTTGCGATCTTCGAATCAAAGATTCCATATGTATGATTAAATATTGTTGGGGAACTTGATTTATAAAACAAGGGATGCATTATTTTTCCGTTTCCTTCATTTGCGTGCACTTCAAGACATTGGTAATCAGAGTTTCCAATATTCTTTTGTTCACGAAGCAATGTTAGAGTATTAAGATCATAGAATTTGTTTTAATCGTGGAGATTTTACGTTATAATACACTGTAATTGTACTCTGGATAATGATGTGTAACAACGAAACTTCTCATTTCACATCGCTTGACCAAAGTAACAAAATAAACTATAACCGGCTCCCTTTGGGGAGGACAGTTACCCTCACTGAAAGTCGGGATTCCTGAGGCTTCTCGCTAATCGGCTCAAGATCTTACTCTGGATGAAGCGTTCACTCTTGCTTAACTGGGCACCACAAACATGATCCTAAATTTCGGATACAACACAAATGACATTATCTGTTACTACGGGTAATTTAAACTTAATCCAAATTATAGTTCTGTATATTTCTTAAAGGGGCTTACAGGTAAACTTAATGGTACTCCCATTACTAAACTTAACTGTACTGATAATTTAAATATATAAGTGTTAATAAATTATTTTATCCCAGATTGATCAAGCCCCCTTTAAAAATACCCTCAAATACTAAATCCCAAAATAAAAATGTTCTGCTCCAACAGCAGTTTATATCTTACCAGTATTACGAATATTACTTCTACGATTACAAATTTCTTTTATCTGTTTAACGATACCTGTTACTATAAAGATAAAAGTCTCACTGTATGCACAACAGTATGCATTAAATTTATTGAGCGAATAAACGCAGAAACCCTATTAGATCATATTGGTATTTAATGACAACATATGCATGGCAAGAAATTGTATTATCACTTCCGATTAATGTATATATAGATAAATAACAATAATTATTTCCTAACTAATCCGTGTATCAAAAATATGTAGTATGTAAACAAGTATTAAATTTCTTAAAAATGTATTTTCTTAAAAATTCATTTAAAAATGTATTTTCTTTGATAGACAACATTATTTATGTGTTAATTTAAAACGCAGTTTCTATGCCGCTAATATTTTCTTGGGTGAGCTAATGTTAGCGTAGGTTAAAGCGCAGGTTAGAATGAGATATAGGCGCCGATCTATTTACATACGTAAACTGTTTATATGCAACATAATAGGCATGCATATGTGTGGATGTTTGTGCGTGAGTGCGTTCTACAATTGTATGACGTATTATTGTTTATGTTGAATGTATTTGGAAAAGTGGGAATAGCGGAATAGAATCGTACATACGTAATACACAGATATTGACTGTAGATCATAAGTTTACACACGGATATGTACACTGCTAGGGCTTGCTGCTAGACACATATTGTGCGCTCCAATGTGACTGTGATACTGTGATCCTGTTATACTGAATTATATGTAGAGCCATACCGCGTCATGAAATGTCGTGTTGATATCCACACAGCGACCGGTATCTTGGAGTAAAAGTTGAGTGAGGCTCATGTATATAAAAGAGAGATTTTTAAGCACATAAGTTTATTTTCTATTAGTTCCTGAGTTCGGGAGTACGAAGAATGCCTATAAAGTTGTGTTGACTTCGGGAGCATAACTTTATAGGCTCTGAATCCCGGCTATATGGAATACAACTCTGGGGTTGTGCCAGTCATAGTAATATCAATATTCTTCAAACCTTCCAGAATAAGGTGTTGCGCAATATTGTCAATGCCACCATGGTATATCCGAAATTCTGATCTCCATCATGATCTTCAGATATCTACAGTCAAAGAAGAGATTAGAAGGTATGCTGGTAAACATGAAGCCAGATTACATCTTCACATCAACGCAGAAGCTCTTCAGCTGCTGAACAACCATCACCACGTCAGAAGATTGAAGAGAACCAAACCAACTGATCTTGTATAGTGTGTTACGTGTAAAAGCAGAGCATAATGTGCGAATGAAATGAATATTCCAGAAAAAGGAGACGTCGCTGCGCTGTCTCTAGAATACATTCACCCCTAGTTTTAAGAAATTACCAGATATAAATTAATAGTTAGACCATTGTGACTAGCTTTAATAA
>WYDF02073285.1:0-11380 GCA_009867245.2 Adranes taylori
ATGGCAATGTCAGAGGACCCACTTCTCTACCTGATTCTTATTCTGATTCGATAGATAAGTGGGTCCTCTGACATTGCCATAAGCCATTCCGATTTATCACCATCATTAAAAGTGGAATATTTATTTTTTGTGGAATTCTGAGCAAACTCGAAATCAAAAGTTGAAAATTACGAATGATGCTGCATCTGTTGTTATTTATAGTTGCAATATCCAGAAGACAGGTCACGGCGACTGGAAATGCTTCAGACACTGTGACTCCTAGAGGAGTTTGTATGAAAGTTGACCGCTGACCAAAAGGTTTAGTGCTATATTAATTTTTTATACTTCTCGTCTACATATGTTTCAAGAAACCTATTTAATACCTACTTAATATTACAAGAATCTATAAAATCCACCTAATTTTCATAATCATTAACAGCACCTTGTAAAATTGGCTACATTACATATTTTGCAATTTACTATATAAAATTGCACTGTTGATTAATATTGCATCGAATAAGATTGCATAACTGCTATTATCACGGTAAATTACTTTGTTAGCAAACCGAATCGATGTGGCCTTAGCCTACAAAATATTAGTAGCAACCTGTTTGAACTATTTTATGCTAAAATTTAAATATTTGTCTAGTTAATATATATTTATTGCACAGATTTCTGTGACTCATTCCTTCTACCATGTTCATTATGTATGTATGCCTATCAATCCAAACAGCAAAGAACTACTTAAATTTGTGATACTATTTGAGCAACTCTATTAAGCAATTTTGAGAATTAATACAGCTTTATTTATATATTATTGATCAAATCATTTATGAATAATCGAATAAATCATAGGTTCCTAAACTTTTGTTGGGCATGGGTCAATTGCGCGCAACAGTTTGTATTATGTAAATGTAAAGCTAATCTCACTTGGCGATTGCGCGCAAGGCAATTTTTGATAGAGGACGATTAACATTAAAGCGCAAAACATGCGCAAAACATTAAAGGTAGCCATCTATACTTTATCTTTAATAATAAACATTCCAGAGCATAAGGCTCATATTGTTGGCTGAAAAGCAGCGTCATCGGCTATATATGTTTCAACTAGATAATCAGTATACTCAATGCATCGCTGATTTTCAGGAATTTTTGCATACAAGTCTTCTACAAAACATATTTCAATATCCTCGTGATCTAAAAATAATAACCCAAACGTCCATCGCAACCATTGACCTACTTCAGAATTGGTGTTCTTGTATTCATTTACTAATCCCAACTCTTGAATTTTACGAAACCACGATTGAGTTAAATAGAATCTGCATCCAATAATATTAATCTCGGGCCAAAGTTTTTTTGCGCCCACATCTATAGCTTTCTCAAAGTCACAAATAATCTCCGTTGGTTCAAAGAGCAAGTATATATTATTGCAATAGTTTTAGAAGTGGCTGCTTCAAGCCGGAAGCACTTCATCCGCTTCCTTGAGAAACCGGACATGTCCCTGTCCTTATCACTCCATTCTATCTTTTCACATTCCTTAATCCAATGACTCCGTTTATCTTCCTCCCTGCCACATATTCTACACATTCTGCTTTTTTCATTCATCTAATATTTATTTCCACCCTCTTCATTACCACATCTAAACCTCGCAACTATTCTTTTTTCTCTCATACTTATACTTAATAACAAACATTCACTCATCCCACCATTTCCACTGATCCATCTGTATTACTATTATACCGACTAGCATCAAATCTTCCTTCTCTCTCTTGCTTTTTCACATCCATCATCCTTTCTACAACTTCATTCGCTACTTCTTTACCTACATTCATCTTCTCAAACCATCTACTAGAAGACAATCCAAGTCTCTCATTAACTTTCATTCTGCTCTTAATCAATTCATTCTCACCTTTATCTTTTTTTTCCTTCATCAATCTTTCTGTATACCCATCCTTGACCAACCTTCATCCTTCATTACCTTCTTTTCAAAATTCACCATCCTTTTCCCTCCGCTAATTCAGCATTTATACATTTCCATTTCCTGCACAACTATATCATTAGGTGTCTAATCCCTGTCTAATCCCAACTTTCTTTTACTGCCCACCTGTACTGTCTCTATTATCTCTCTTACTTCCACCGCCGATACTATTGCTCCATACATCAAAATATTATTCAGACATACTTCCATTATCTTATTCCTCATTTTCACAAATTTTTCAAACTTTCTTTCCCATACCAGTTTCATTCTTTCTATAATTCTCCTAGCTTCCTTTATTATCATTTCCATATACTCCTTACACTTTCCATTTTATGATTTCACAAAGCCCAAATATATATATACCAATTCACCCTCTTCATTACCACCTCTAAACCTCGCCTGCCCTTTTCTTCGCCCTCTCAATTCGTTGCCCCCTATACTAAATTCTATCCCACCCTTCTTGCATACCATTAATTTTATTTATTCCACATTCACCTCTAGATCCCTACCATCCATATACTTCTTCACCCTTTCATTCATCACTTCTCTTCTATTAGCCATATACCCAATATCGTCTGCATAAGAAAGAGACCACACTTTAGTGCTTCCAACCTTACTCCATCCGCTTTCCCTTTCATCCAAACATCCTTTAAATCCGACAAATAAAGATTAAACAAAGTGGAAATGACTCACGCTGCCTTCCACCACTGTGAGTCTCAAACCATTCCGATAGATTCTCATTCATTCTAGCCTTTACTGGCATTGCTTCATTCATTCTTTCTACAATTCTTTTCAGCCCTTTCGAAATCCCTACCTTCTCCATTCTCTCCCACAATTTTTCTTTCTCAATTCTGTCAAAGGCGGCTTTTAATTTTTTTCACTTAAATTGAGATCTGAAATTTTCTTTGAAGATGCTGAAATTTCTACAGTTTCTGCAATATTTAACTTTAAACCATTATTATAAAAATGCAACATTTGAAAAAAATAATTTCTATTAAGGTAATGATTTACTTCATGATGCTTAATTTATACTCTTACAACAAATGTTAGTTTCATTGATGAGTCCTCCATTTGGGCTATGTTATGAACAATGTTGTATTTGTTAGGTTGAACCATTGTCTCATGTTCTTCAACTATGCCATTTTTGTTCCTCCCTCACTCCGACGGCCCGGAATTATGCCCTGAATGGAAGAAGCGCATATTTATCATTTCGCATCTCAGGCCCGAAATACTCCAACTTCCGCCACGTTATTGTATTTGTTACTTTATCTGCTTCTGGCAACACCTCCACATCAGTTTTATGTGCCTTGCATGAACTTCTTAATATTCTTCTGTACTTCTACAGTCCACAGGCCTCTAATGTTTAATGTCCCAAATTTCAAATGCCTCATTTCAATTGCTGGCTAAATTACGGGAAAACATTTACCCAGTGTATCACTAAATACCCTCTAAAGTTTGAGGAGCCATGATCACGAACCATAGTTTAAAAACTGCTGGAATAGATCTAAGTATGCTTACATAAAACATGAATTTAGTATTATAATAAACTAAAGGTGTTTAATTAGCGAAGTTATGAAAATTATTAACTGAGACGATGTTACACAATTGCTTCAACGTGCATGAATTTGTGCAAGTTGTATGCATTGAGTATAAATAATTGGAAACTATTTAATTAAATACTCGATGAATCTTTATTGTGCAATTGCCGTAAGTGGAAGCACTAGTGAAATTGAAAGTAAATTTACACTCTTGTTGCAGGCTGCTTAATTTACTTATTTAACAATACTTATATTAACAATACAATACTTATTTTCTGATATTGGATACCATCTGCTTTACGTTTCGGACCTACCCATACACAAGCTTTATATCTGAGCTTAAATTGCACTATTGTTAAAAGAATCAAATTTTTGTGGAACATTAAAATTCTTGTCTCTATAATTTGGTACCATGATTGATCTTTTTTTTGCCTCAAGCGGAACATAACGCACATCTCCGTCTTCAGTTACTACCAACTGAGAATTGATCTCCTACTTGGAGCATCTTCTTCCTCAGCCTGTCATAGGCCACTCCTAAACATATGACCCTTCTATCCTTTGACCTGTCCTTTCCAGCCCCATTTAAGGCTGTCAATCCCGTATACCAATTTCCATGGGCTTTCCATCGCTCTCTGGCACACTCGAAGTCTGTTGGTACTATTATGTGTGAGCGTTTTGATTTCCAGGCCGTAAGTTGCCACCGGTAGTATACCTTTTTCTTCAAGTTAATGAGCATTCTTTGACCCATGAGGATGAAGCTAAATTTGCCAAAAGCCGCCCACTGAAGTCCTACTCTTCTAATTACTTCTGCCGTTTGGTTTTTTCCGCAGTTTGAGTTATGGCCGACTTCTATTTAGTGCTCAATTAATTTCAGGGTTTTTTGTTTAATTATGCATTGGATTGTGTCCTGGCTCCAAATCTTCGTTTTCTGCATGTTCATCTTCATTGAGGTCTCCTTTAGTTGTTCGAACATGTTCTTCTTCAGCTCTTCCGGGTTGTTATTAATGAGGACCGTATCGTCGGCGAAACTTAGATGGTTCATGGTTTTGTGGTCTGTTTTTCCCATTTGAGAGCTTTGGAAACGTCCCCTCTAGAGCCAGTGTAAACAATTTAGGAAAGATTGTGCCTCCATGATGAACTCCTTTATCGATTGAGATCCTCTCTGTGATTAGATCATCTTCTATTTTGATTTGAAGTATAGCATTTTCGTAATGTCCTGAATGAGATTGGAGTATGGGGAGTCGATATATCGGAGTAGTATCGGAGTATCGAAGTATGAAGTATCCATGTTTCAATTGAATCAAAGGCTTTTTGATAGTCGACAAAACCCAGGTATAAATGTATGTCATATTCCGTTGTCTTCTCGATCAGCATATGCAGGACCTAGAGATGATCCATTGTGCTAAAACCTCTTCTAAATCCCGTTTGTTCAGCTGATTGGTAGACGTTAAATTTATTCATCAGGCGATCTGTGACTATTGTATTAGACACTTGTTCATGAGGACCAGTAGTGCTTCTTCCAGAATTTTACCTCCCATTTTTAACATTTCGCCTGTTACTCGATCTTTCCCCGGAGTCTTTCTGTTCTTTATTCGTTTTAGCGCAGCTTTGAGCTGCTTCTCGATCTCCGGTATCTTCCTGGAGCACACATTTTCGCCACTTCGTCTGCCTTTGGAACTGAACTACCGTACAGTTTTCGGTAGAAGTTTTGAATGGTGGCGACGATACCAGGTTCTCCACTGACGGTTTCTCCACCGACGATTTTTCCACCGACGATTCAGAACTCGCATATTCGCGATGTTGGTGATAATGCAATGAAACAGATGGATGTTGTATGCCCTTAGGTCTTTTCGGATTTCTTTTCTGATGGTTTTATTGATATCTGGGTAACTAGTCACTTCTCTCAACATTTCGACATTCTTCTCGGAGGGTCATTGCTTTAGCACTCAACTTGTTTTTCAGTGGTGTGGCTTAGATATAAGTTTTCTTCATGACTACTTGGATGCTGTTGGCAAGTCTCTTTCCTAAATCATCAAGGGTCATAGATCCGATAGTTTCCGTTGGTTCCAGGTTCGTTCGGATAATGTCTTGGTATTTGAGTTCTTTCTGATCCAATTCTATCGAGGTCGGATAAAAGCTTTTATTTACTAGCTTACACCTTTTAAGTCTCGTATTAATAGTGATCCTTGTTCTGACTAGTCGATGATTACTCCTGGTGTCGAATCGATTCAGAACGATTGAGCACGAATTTAATTAATTTTGATGGACTTCCGACTCAGATTTATTATGCCCCATTGCAATTCTTCGTTTGTCGAATGCGATCAATTGTTTTGCAAGAGAAACAATAAACTGAACAGCAGTATTTTTGTCCTCCCGTTGTTCCATGAATGAAAATGAAGCATTGAGCTGTCATGAGCAATTTATAAAAGATCATTTTCCCACCACTTCTGTGATTTTTGATCAAAGACGTAACAACTCACTTTTTCATTCGATAAGTCTTCCAGTCCACTCATTATTCTTTTATAACGCAAAATTGCTTGTGCGCATTATACCACTTTCTTGTGGACATCCTTTTGCCTTCGATTAGCAATTTAATAGATGGAATTGGCCGATTCTCGGACCATTTTTGCTCAGTAAGGCCCGGCGAATTCATCATTCCTTACTTATTTGATTGAAAGTATTAAAATATTGGCGAATTCTGAGAGCTCGATTCTCGCACACTTTTTTACTAATCGCTCGTATGTCTTCGTATATCGTCGTGTTGACAAAAATGTAAACAAACATTTTGGGGTTATGTTATTATTAATTTAATTTTTGTAACGCTAGATGGCACTAGCGTCCCAAAGGTAACTAGATTCACATTGGTAGTTCCAAAAAGAACTAGATTTAAAACTAAAGGTGGGTGTACACTTGTATTTAAATAGGTGTATGCTACGTACAGTAGATGTTGAACGTTCTGGAGCACCAAAAAAATCCGTGTCCACTCTACGTCGGCTGAAAATGTGTACCTAGTTTCCCCTAGCGTCCCAAAAGTAGGTAGATTTGTAGTTCCAAAGAGAATTAGATTCAAAACTCAAGATGGCTACACACTTGTATTTAAATAGGTCTATGCTAAGTACAGTAGATGTTGAAAATTCTGGAGCAACAAAAATTCTGGAGCAACCGTGTCCCCACTACGACGGGTGAAAATTTGTAGTCAGTTTCCCCTTTGAGCAGTCTATGTGGCCTTTCGTCGGCATCACGTGATCTATTTGAAATTAAAGTTGGGGATCATCTGGGGGTTTACTTTAAAATGTAATTATTTGTCAGATAAAGATGTATTTGACTATTAATTGAAAGTACAGATTAGATTTATTTTGACTAATATTTATTTGATTTTATGAAAGATAGTTTCTTTTTGTACAATTTGTAATCAAAATATCTCTCTGCTTTCTTGCCATCTTACGATGAATGTGTCGACATTTTTACATACTCATTTTCCTGCATTTTACTATCAAAATTTGGCATTAATTTACGAGAAACGTTATATTACTTTATATTGAGGCCATTCACATATTCTATTTTCGCATCATATAGATTCCATATCCTGATTCCACGTTTCATGGGTTTCAATAGAACATATTATTTCATACTTGGATCTGTCTTTGAATTTGGTCATTGATTCATCAATGATCTGAAATACATTGTCTTTCCTACATTTCTGAAATGTTTACCTTAAGATAGAAGTTAACTAATCAATGTAGTATATTTTAGGAGCATGATCATGATTCTGCGCTCGATCGTGGGTATTAAAGCAGTGCAATGCTTTGAATTGATCTATTTGCCAATATTCGCTGCTTATATCTAGCATTGAGAAGGCTTTGGTGACCCCAAAATCACACAGTATTTCTGTGATGACTGCCAGCGACGATGGTGATGGAATGAGTTTTCTGCAATCTATACAAAATCGTTGTGTTCCATCCTCCTTTTTGACGAGCACAATATAATACGTAAAATCAAAATATTGTAACGACATGATGTTTCCATTTTGATGATTCCTAAAATACACTGTTTTTACTGCATTTCTGAAATCTGTAACTTAAGATAGAAATTTGTTAATCAATGTAATTCGTTTTTAGAGCATCAGCACCTTTTTCTGGGTAATTGGCTAATATTTTAGACAGAAGTAGTTGTTAATATAAATTTATTTACTAAACATGAAGTAAATTAATAAATAGCTCGCGAGAGCTAAATACAAAACAAAGAACAATAATATTTTAAAGTAAAATTATGGGCTGGTGGGCACATACTTTCCTACTACTTAAATGACCTACAATAGCTTTTCTTCAATTCGCTAAATAGATTATTGTTTTCGGGATTTTGTACCATTGCTATGAACTCATCAAAATCAAATTACTTGTTTCCGCTTGTTTATGACTCTGCTTTACTACATTAAAATATGTGAATACAGTTTTGATAGCCACATTTTCCAATGATATATTTTTTAATTAATACTCCGAGAAACTAAAAACTTCGTCGTAAGTCATAATAGTTATTGATCCTACTGAGCGTATAGTTTCAGCGTAATCTCTGTTAGGGACATTTATCTTTTCTTAGTCTCTGGAAATTAGTACATGGAGCAATGAATATAATCAAACTATGTATCAAACTACGAATATAATCAAACTGCTTACAAAAAGTACTTCAAATTAATCCATTTGACGACTAATTTTTGGAATTGAAAATAGCACATGGCCTCGATGTTGTGATATGGAATCTATGTTTAAATGATTTTGGAATCATATGAATAAATGCAATTTGGCAGGGTTCTATAGGAACTATACATTTAAGTACATGTAAATCAAAACACAAACGTGCTATCTAATCGATCTATCCGTTCTATTTAGATATATCAGACATGTACCGATCTTCTTACAATATTTGGAAGAAATCCAGAACTATTTTTTACGACAGCTAGTCTTGGTGGCATGCAAACAGATATAAATAGTCTCTGCTTTTTCGAGTCCGGTGTTAGTATTCAATCAGATTTTGTGTTAGTTGACATGTGTGTATCAAATAAGCATGTTAACAACTTAATGGTGTTTGTTCACCACTACCAACTGATTAGATTACTACTCCGCAATCAAAAGGTAACTGCAAAAATCTTACCAATGCCAATTGAGAAGATTATAATACCAGAAAACAAATGAATAAATTGCGTTGCTCTTCCAGACTATGCCATTGAATTATTTGAAGCAAGATAAACAGATGTGTACGAATATTTTGCTCAAATCCACCGAATTGTATCGTAGTTTCGATATAATCAAGCAAAAACAGATAAATCGTTTTCCGAAATATACAAATATTGTTAAACCGCTATTGTATAAACATTAATTGCTGGTGAGAGAATATAATAATGCTATACGCGGCAAAAACCAAAGAAAATTTTAGCAATACACCACGGATAATGATGATGGCGCAATTACTGCTGCAAGCGATAATGAAATGGAATCATCGGAATCTGCAGCGACGGTGAACGACGAAGATACTGTAAAGCCATTTCTTGCCATCTATTGACATATAAATACCTTCAATCTATCTGAAACGTCACTGTAGTAATTCACCAATTACAATACTTAAACGTATCGCTGAATTGAAACATTACTTTAAAAACGAAAGGTTAAGTTTCTAATTGAAACTCTGCCGAAACATGATTCTATGAAATATATTGCATTCCAGAAAGTCAATTTGGAATGGAAATGGGCTTAGTACATTTCGATTCCTCCCTATTTTCTAAATAGTCGTCAGATGTTACAAATGGATTTTCCTTATCCCAATATTCCCAGTATCTGTATCAGTCGCAAATTGTCGTTATTGAAAAATGTTTGTGTCCATTTTGAAAAAGTTATTGGTATTAAATATTGATATAATAAATGAGTCCCTATTGGGACGAATTGTTCGTTTCTTAAAGATATCTTCGATTTTTATTCTTAACTTTATGTTTATTTGATACGCCTAATAAACTATTCGACTAGATAACTAATAATGCGCACGTAATACAATCTTATAGCCTCATGATTATCAACTACATTGAACTGCATATATGATTAATTAAACATATTGGTGAAAGAAATATGATAGATGGGGGTAAATACGTGTTTTTTGCTTCTGCATTGTAAATACTACTAGGGCAGCACTCTACGGGATAAAATCCTAGAGAAACAATGTATTTGGTATCCGGGGCATATGACACTGCGATCCATCTTATAAAGGTAGTTTGAATTTGCTTCCATGGGAATTTACCAATACTCGCTACGTAGATTTAGCGTTGAAAAAATCTTAGTGGCACCGAGATCACGCAGCGTTTCTATGATAACCGGCAGCTACGATGGTTCAATAACGGTGACGGAATGGAATTTTCTGTAATCTGTACAGAAACGTAGTGTACTATCCTTATTTTTGACGAGCACACAAGGCTATTTATTAGACCACATATTTAATGACACATGTATTTAGTCATTTACAATTAGCAGACGACAACCTAACAACCAGGCTATCAGTACCGCTTTGTCCTATTACAACAAATATTATTTTAAGATATACAAAACCGTTAAATTAGTTCACTCTTATTCAAATTATAGATTTCGCACTTGTTTGGAATCAGATAAAATAAATGGTATGGTATAATTATGTGAATCTAATAAATTTTGAAATAATTATAGAAGAATGATTCATCATCTAACTATATATACAAAAAAAATTTATTCTGTTACACAAATCGACTACTAATTTATTAAAACTAACAAATAGCGAATAGTAATTATGCGAAATTCATTAACAAGTGATCTTTTTTTTTTCTATTGATCACCTCCACTTACCTAATTTGAATAAAAATTTTGAATGTGGTAAGAGGAAGTTGTAAATATCAATGTCAGAATTAATTAAATATTGACACAGTGCTTTCATTTAATGAATATAATAGACTAAAGCAGTGATACATAAACATTTTTGTATCCATGACGCGACACCCTGTATTAAGTATTAAGTACAATTTTATTGTGATTAATTATTGGATATTAATAAATAAACTGTAATTTTTTTTTAAATTAAAAATTATTTATTACATTGTAGTGTGTTCTATCATAATTTCATTATAGTTATACTCGATTGAAAATATATTTTTTCTTATTTCTCATTTCTAAAGAAATTACGTGGAGTACACTTTTGTTTTCAATAAAATTTCAAGGCTCAAATATAAAATATTTTATTTAATAATACATACTTTGTTATTGTAAAATTATTCTCTACAATAAAAGTGCTCAATTGAAATCAATTTAACCTTGACAATGTGGAAATCAAATTGGAAGTTACACTGATTATTCAATTTAAATATTTATCTTGCGTATCACATATCATATGTAGGGATGACTATGTAAAATACTTTATATATTCATACAATTTGTAATGTTTTTAAATCTATATACATAATGCCAGTTAAAGACAATAAGAAAATTAATTTTACTGGTGACAATGTTGATTTTCTAAGCCATAGTTAAGACATATAAAAAATTTCAGAAAATATTTCATTGTTTGGTGTATCTGTTACTGTTAGACACCGAAATTTGTGTATGTCAACATTTTCGGCCGAATGTCGACACAAACCAAAGTGCTGTGTCGCTGATTTTCGTCAGTTTCACGTAGCATCTCACAGTGTGTTTGCAACATTTGCTATATCCGAAACTCTAATAATGGCTAGCGCAGTAAACCGTGATATATTTTTTTGAATAATCGCATGCATTAATTGGAAGTATCAAAATGAAAATCATCGGTAGTTGGACATCAGATTTTAGCTATATAACAATAGCCGTACTGTTCGCACCGAATAAATCACATTATTCGAATAGTGTGA
>WYDF02073296.1:0-11380 GCA_009867245.2 Adranes taylori
TTTACTCCAAACCACGTTGATCTAGCGATACTCCATAGTAATTAGATTGAGTTCTCCTTACGAGCCAATAAAAGAGTAAAATCAAATTAGCCTTTTGTTCCATACCTAGTAGTATAAACTTTGTAGTACTTAAACATTATAGTTTAGGTGTTCTAGGTATTATTGATTTGTTCGATTTGCGATTGTTGGGTTGATACGACTTGATTAGGTTTGTTTCTACTAAAAGATTATGTTATCTACTATAAAGATAAAATACTATTATTTCGGCATACATGTTACCATCAATGAAAAATATTAGTGAAATTATGTTGGAAATATATAACTTGCCTAACATAATTAAAATATTTCTTTGTTTTATTTCTTTCGCAAGTTGATTGGAGGTTAATTCTTTATATTGCAAAACTTTTTCTGAGTCAGAAAGCTTCTCATAAGTTAAAAATAAATTATATTTTTATTCGTTCTTACAACTAAAATAAATACGTTTTCCTTTAATAGCATTTACAGTCAATAATAAAAAATCAAGGTGCTCCATTACTTCATCCACAAAAACCCTTAAAAGAAGACGCGCCTGCTGTAGATATTACCAATATAAAACTAGCAACTCCACCAAGTTACAAATCCGGTGAACTGGTAGCGACAAGACAAGCTTATGGCACCGCTTTATGTAAAATAGCTCAGAGCAATCCGCGCGTTATAGCACTGGATGGTGATATGAAGAATTCAACTTTCTCCGAGAAATTGTATCAAATGGACCCTTCACGCTTTATCGAGTGCTTCATAGCGGAACAGAATTTGGTTGGAGTTGCGATTGGTGCAGCATGTCGTGGTCGTACTGTTGCATTTGTTTCCACATTTGCTACATTCTTAACTAGAGCTTTTGATCAAGTTAGTATAGAAATTCAAATTATATTTCAATTATTATTATAACACTATTTCATACAAGAGTGCATTGTCGATGAAACGCCATATACTCATTAAAAACAAATTCATTTACTTTTTATCCTAATTATTTTAATAATTTTGTGAAAATCAAATTAAAATGCAAGTAAAGAAGTGAAAACGTGGAAGTCTTGTTCATTGCATTCAAAAAATCAACCTCTAATTATTATTATGATCATATTTTTTCGGCGTAAATACACCTGTAGAGAGGTGGAAGGAAATTTGAAGGCTATTTCTAAGCCTGGATCTGTCTAAGCATCTTATGATCTTTTCTTATCAGAATTCTATAAAAGTTAAATTATTGGACAAAAACGGAGGTTTGCTCAATGTTTTGATAAATTATGAAGTCGTACATTAAGTACAGTTTATTGGTTATCTATATAATAAAAATGAATTGCTGTTCGTGTTGGTAAACATATAACTTGAGAACGTCTGGATCCATTTGGCTAACTACTTTTTTTAAATATACATAACCATTCGCATAAGGTTCTTACGGAGAGAAAAATTATTGGTAAAATAGGGAAAAACTGGTTGGTAAGCGCATGCATCACTAGGAAACGGCTGAATCGATTTGGCTAATTTCTTTTTAAAAACGTTGCTAATCGCCCGGAAAAGGCTTTTACGGAACGAAAAACTGAAAAGTTTCCCGGAAAATTGGAAAATTCGGGAAAAACTGAAATCCGTTGATAAGCGCAATAATTTCAGAACGTCCGGATCGATTTGGCTAATTTCTTTTTAGAAATGTTCCTAACACTCCGAGTAAGGTTCTTACGGAAAGAAAAGTTGCCCGAAAAATCGTAAAATTAAATATGGAATAATTTATATAATAAAAATGAAATCTTGTTTGTTGGTAAGCGCATAACTTGAGAACGCAGTTGCCCGGAAAATTAGAAAATTCGGGAAAACTGGTTGGTAAACTGGACTAATGCCGGCGTTGTATATAAAGATAAGGGGGCAAACAACGTTTGACGGGTCCGCTAGTATTTTATAGAAAATATTGAGCAAAAATAGGGAGAAATTAATTTGTACTAACTATGAATACATTAATGAATACATAACTATATTAGCTAATTAAATGTTTGTTTTTAGGAAAACAAAAGCGTAATATTTTTTGTAGATTTTTCTAATGATTACTTTAGTTAATGCGAACGTCTAATGTAGTTTTACCTCAAATTGTTCTTAATTGTGTTTTTCCAGAAACAAATCAAGAGTAGCGACTAGCGAACTAAATATAAAATGATTTTTGTTACTATTTGTTCTTCGGTCCTGAGGATGGTTTTGAACGATCTTACAGTTCGTCAATGTTCGAATATATGGATGTTGATGTTGGTTAGATTGAGTTCTCAAACGACGATTTATTAACGAAGATGATGAGGATATTGTCCATTCATTTATTAGAATCAAAGATATAAAATGCGTTGTTGAAGATACGGAAAATATATCTGAAGAGCGGTGATGATGGTCTTCTCGGGCCACTGGATAGAGCCAGCCTTTTCCCGGAGTTGAAGGTAGCGAAAAGCCCGAAGCTGTTGGAGGAATCGGCGAGCCTGATGTTGTGGCTGAATCTTCATGTTGACTCGGTGGTGGAATTGGCACAGATTAACCTAACCAAAGGCGCGGTGTCCGTGAACAACGTAGATGGCTGGATACCTTTGCCAACTACGTCTTCGCATCGAAGACACGATTTTACTTGATGATTGTTATTTAATGTTTACTATGGCGCTACTTTCAACAAATCATTCGCACGGCTGTGATAAACGCTTGTTGACCGAAGGATAGATAGGGTCGATTTGATTATGAATTGGAATCCCGCGAAATGCTCGCAGCAGATTCGAAGAGCACAATTCCCAAATTGCGTCTCCTCGGTATTGGATTGTGTGGAGCTTTTATATGCGAATTTCTGGCAGCAATACACTCGTGGTGGTGGTGACTATACGTGAAAAAGATTCGTAGAAAATACAGAACCAACAACCAATAGAAATCGGCAGTTAAACAGCTGGAACCATAAGGACGAGAATCGTAACAGCTTTCTGCTGAAATTCTATGAAAATATAAAAGCAAAAACGAATAAGAGCTGACGGCGAGAATGTTCCAAATATAAAAATGAAAATCGTTCGTCTTATTAAGAATTTCTCCGAAAATATAAAATGAAGAGCCAATAGGCGTCATCGTATTGACAGTTGAAAGCATAAGGGTGAAAATCGTATGGCTTATTAAAAAAAAACTTCGAAACAAAAGCATCTAGACGCTCGGCTAGGAGAGTTCCTAGAAAATGCATACAAAAAGTTCTCTCTCTCCCAAACTCGCGAAAATGGAAATGTTAATAGTCCATGTATAAAAAATATGTAACTAAGGTGAACGCGAACGGACGCATATATATATATATATATAGCGATTTATATTATATTAAAATTTAAATTAAATTAATTTTTGTTGAAATTGTTACCTGATAACAATTATTTTAAAACTGTCTCCCCCTATTCTTGAGGTGACATAATTCTATTACCCTTTAAACCTAATTAATTTACACTCGCTTGTTACAGATGTCTCATTTATTGTTTTCAAAACATATGCATATTATTTCTATTAACCTATATCTTTTATGTTAACTCCCTTAATTTAATTAAAGTTTTCAACTCAATACCATTTTTGGAAATTGAGAAACAACTATTTAAGTTTCCTCTTTTATAGATTCGAATGGGAGCTATTTCTCAAACGGATGTGAATTTTTGCGGATCCCACTGTGGCGTGAGCATTGGTGAAGATGGACCCAGCCAAATGGGTCTAGAAGATCTAGCAATGTTTAGATCAATACCAGGCAGCACCGTGTTTTACCCAAGTGATGCAGTCGCTACTGAACGAGCTATTGAATTGGCAGCGAATACTAAGGGCATTACGTTCACGAGAACAAATAGACCGGCAACAGCTATCATATATCCGAATGATCACGTTTTTGAGGTAAATATAATTTAAATATAAGTATATTTAGTATAGGCCACCACTAATAAAAATAGATTGTAAAAATTAAGGTATCTCACATCATCTCAAAGTTTCATTTCATTTTATGCATTTGGTGTTCCCTTTAGAGAAAGTAAGGGCGACATCGGACTTAGATTAGGACTATAAGAAAAATGATCCATCAATTCGGCGTTTGCATGTTCTAAAACTTCAATTATTTTTTGGATGGCATGTGAACTCGCATTTTCTAGGTGGCGCATAATAAGTTGATTTTTGAAGTTCTGCGAGTTTTGATAAAAAAAAGTATGCATACCAAACAACATTAATCTTTGTTTCATTGCCACATGACTCAATTTTGAAACCGTCGCGACCACCTTCTTCGCGTCCACACACTTGGGTAACATTCTTTTGAATCACTCAAATAGCAGGTTAACGTTAATTTTCCGGTTTCTAAGAATACATGCACTTTTCGACATCACTCAATATTATAAACGTTTTTGAAACCTCTCTCTTGAACCGAATCAAATATTTTCGAGTACCAATTTACACGAGATACTTTTCCTCCAGTCCAAAAATGCAGAATCTATTGGGAAAGTAATTTTTCACAATATAAAATTTTGTGAATAAAAGTCTTTAAAAATATGTCGTATTACGATCTCTCTCTCTCTCTCTCTCTCTCTCTGTCCGCTAGCTCCTTCCAGCAGGGATGTCACATTGAGACGAAAATTGTACCAATCGGTTTCATATTTTCCTGGGAGTGTCTATATAACAACATTTGAGAGATAATATTCTCTGATGACCTACGTAGGTCTAAAGGTTCAAACAGCATTTAAATAACGAAATTGAATAAAACAACCCGTTCTGAGCTTAGTTACTTGGCTCGTAGATACTTGGCTAGGTTGATATGAGTCAAGTTTTGCCTCATCTGGTTTGAAGTATCATTTAGTTATCCAATTAGTAACATGGTTGGCTGATACTTGTAGTTTCTTTGTTTATTATTTGCAACTGTACTTTTGTTACCTCTGTAAATAAACGGACTTTATGCTTCATGACTGTTAATTTGTCATTTAGAAGAAAACTATTCTACAAACTTTCTTAACTTAGACCAAACACCTAGACCATTAAAGGTTACACTGACATCTCAATATATTGTCAAGTCAGTCCTGAAAAAAAAAACGTAAACAACAGAACTCCGAAATTAAAATCTCCTCAGATAGAATAGTAAAACAAGAGCAGATTTGAAAAAGCGCTGGAGGAGCTGTAGGAAAAGAAGAGCGCTTAAACCTAGTTTTTTGCTTCTGTCTATTCTCCGCTCATCCCGTACCCATTGCCACTTCCCCCAGGCAAATTTTCACCTGATATTCATTATCCTAACTTTAGGGACATTTTATTGAAGCGCTGTATATTTACACTGTGCAAACCAGTTTGCTATTTATTTAACCTCTCCCTGAATAGTGGTATATTTCCGATGTCATGGAGGGACAGCTATATAATCCCAATTCATAAAAACGGCAACAGAGCGGATGTGAGAAACTATCGTATTATTAGCAATCAATCAGTCATACCTAAATTACTACATAAGCTAATCAGTGACAATCTCAACCATAAATGCAGGCCATATTAAGCCCTGAACCGCACGGGTTATATCAGGGGAGATCTACGGTGACTAAATTGATGGAGTTTAAATTATATCGGATGCTTTGGAGAGCGGTTGCCAGGTTGATGCTATCTACGCCGACTTCTCTAAGGTTTTTGATAGGGTGAACCACGGCATTTTATCTCATAAACTAGATACCTTCGGGTTTTGTGGCAAATTATTGAGGTGGTTCCACAGTTTCTTAGTACCGTACTCAAAAGGTAAAAATCCGTCAGTCTATACCTCTGCCTAGACAAGTCACATCTGGTGTCCCACAAGGTTGCCACATCTCACCCCTGTTATTCGACATTTTCATCGACGATCTATCACTTAAATTTGCAATGGCCAAGCATTTAAAGTACGTCAAATGATGTCAAAATATTCTGAATAATTAAAACCAAGGATGACCAAGTTTTATTCAGAAAGACTTGGATTCTTTTACGGAACAGACTGTAGCAAATAGCAATCAACACCAACAAATGTTATGGTATGTGTTTCTCTTGCAAAAGGAGTAAAACTCTAGCTACTGCATACGCCATTAACAAGTCACCAATCTCAGAAGTTTCCTGTATCAAGGTGTCATTTTTGATCCCCATCTTCAATTCGCAGACCACATTAACCATGTGGTTCTAAAGGCCTTGAAGTTAGGAGGATATTTGATAAGAAACTTTCAAGGACTTGACATTAATTCCATAAGAACCATTTTTGTTGGAATTATTAGATCTCATTAGACTACGCCAATCAAATTTGGTCTCCTTTCTATGCTATGTACATAAACCAAATAGAAAGAATTCAAAAGAAGTTTCTGAGATACTGTGAATTTTGGTTACGCATTGCACTTACCTACGGGAACTACAGTCGTATCCTGAAGCATTTAAATCTTGGCACACCGGACAAACGTAGAAGGATATCAGATGTTTCTTTTATACACAGAATATTATCCAATAATATCTCCTGCGAAGGCTTGCTTTAGCGTGTCAAGACAACGGTTCCTCAAAGATCATTGAGATCCATTAATGAATTTTTATTGAATATCATCTCACAAACTATGGGAAGCAACAGCCGATTAATCGCGTAGTAAACCTCATTAGCCAATTTGGACTCGATCTGGGCAAGTCATTCGTGGCCTTCAAGCTCCAAGTCCATATGAAACTATAGATCTAGTTCCCTTCATTATTTAGTGTCTTTTCTCTTTACCTTGTTGTTCTTCATTCACATTTAAGTATCCACACATAATGTTATATATGTACTTATATATATTCTTTTATAATGGTTTCTGTATTTGTATTCTTTTATAATGGAGTTTTCCGTTTATATTGATAAATAAATAAATAAACTTACAAGATATTTAATTTTATGTATTTAATTTTCAGGTTGGTAAAGCGAATATTATTAAGAAGGGTAAAAAAGATCAAGCTCTTGTAATTGGCGCTGGCGTAACACTTCATGAAGCATTAACTGCTTACGCGGAATTGGCAAAAACTGGAATCTCAATTCGTATACTAGATCCATTTACGATTAAACCAATTGATAAGGAGGCTATAATTCAGAATGCACTCGAGTGTGGAGGTAAAATCATCACTGTGGAAGATCATTATCCAGAAGGCGGTCTGGGCGAAGCTGTTCTTTCAGCTGTTAGAATGGAACGGAATATCATAGTGAAAACTTTGGCTGTAACACAAATACCACGTTCTGGACCTCCGAATGTTCTTATTGAGCATTTTGGCATTGGTGCAAAACATATTGCTGCTGCTGTGCTAGAAATTACTCAGTGTTAAGCTTCTACAATACATTTCAATCAAAGTCAGGAACTACATTCCAGTCTCTTAACGTAATTTGAAACAAATAGTTTTTTATAATAATTTACACTTGAAATGCAATGTTGGGCTTTTTTATAGTCGTTATATTTATATATAAACTTCATTTGATAAATAAAGAAACTGTTGGAATTTTTTCTTTGTTTGGTTTCACAGGTTGGAATGGTAAACTGATATTAATAAAAACTTGGTTAATGACGATTGAACCTTGACTTACGAACTTAATTTGTTCTCGGCTATTGTATCTCGAAACTCAACTTCCCATTACACGAAATAATGAAAATACGTGATCTTTTTTGTCGCCTCATCTTTCATTTACTGCTTACGATGGATGCCCGAATACAGGTTCAGTGTGCTTGTTTACAATATATCGTTTTAACACATTTGTATACAACATTTCGTATAACAAGTTTCAATAAATAGCAAACTATTGCCACGTACAGGAAAAAAATAAAGGAGTGGATAAAATATAATCTGATGCAACTGGTTACTTAGGCTATAAATTATATTCTAATAAATTTAAAGGATAAAAAAGAGCAAGCTCTTGTAATTGGCGCTGGTGTAACACTTCAGTAAACATTAACTGCTTACGCTGAATTGGCAAACAATACGAAATATCACAAACAACCACAATGTTTGATTTCAGTTTGACTCAAGATTTGTTTTTATTTCTCAAATAATTAGATAAGGTAAGATAAATGCATAATAGTTAAAACATATTTTCAATAAATAAATTACAGCCTGAAGAAGTTAGCCGATGATTAAAAAAACGAAACGTTGCAAATCTGATATTTTTTTGACTAGTCCGCAGAAGAACTGATATATTTAAACTTATTGCTGTTTATTAAATTCATTCAACGCATTATGCACACTACTAATTTTATATCACTAAAGTTTATTATTCTGTACAAGATTCATTCAAAAAATATTCTGAAATTAGTTAAGATATTAAAAATTGTTTAATATTGACATTTGTATTCTTACATGTGTTATTGTATAACTTCAAAACCAAAAGATCTGACATGTGTATCACTGACGTGGAAATAATTGGGGCGTCATTTTTATTGTATGTGGGAGATATGCCACTTACAGGAAAAAATAAAGGGTTGAATTAAATATAATCTTAGTCTATAAATTATATTCTAATAAATTAAAATTTGTTAAAATATAAATATTTATTATTTTTTACAGGCAAAAGTAAAAGGTTGAATTAAATATAATCTGATGCCAACAGATTTTCTTAGTCTATAAATTATATTATAAATTTAAATTTAACCTTAGTCTATAAATTATATTTTAATATATTTAAATTTATTATAATATAATTTATATACTAAGTTAACCTGCTGGCATCAGATTATATTTAATTCAACCCTATATTTTTTCCTGTACGTGGCACTATAATGGGTTGGCTTTCATCTCCTTTCTACACATAGTCTTTTATACAGATAATTCAAGCTACCCGCTGCGTACTTTTTGTGATCTTATAGATACTTACCATCTTCGAACTAAACGAATCCATTCACTCTGTACATGTCGACCTATCGAAGGTCTTTGACAAGGTGAACCACAAATTATTGTTAGACAAATTATCATCATTAGGTATAAATGGCAATATGCTGGTTCAATAGTTTTTTTGGACTTTCGTTAATATATTAGGATTGGAGGTCATACATCATCCCCAATAAGAGTAACTTCTGGAGTTGCACAAGGATCACATAGTGGTCCAATACTATTTAACTTGTTTATGAATAACGTAGTAAATGTTTAGCTCTTCGTCTTGTTTACTATTTGCTGATGACATTAAAATATTTAGGCCACTTAAAAACGTTGATGACGTCCAAATGCTTCAAAGCGATGTTAATAATTTTAATAAATGGTGTAAATTAAAAATCACCTTCAAATCAACATTGAGAAATGTTTCGTAATAGCATTTACTCGCAGTAGAAATACATTAACTCCCTCATATTCTATTGAAAACTCAGAATTAAAAATTGTCAAGGAGATAAGATCTTTGTGTAATATTTTACTCTGAACTCACTTTTTCAGCTCAGTCGACTACATTGTTAATAAATCTTTTAAAACCTTAGGATATGTATTTCGTTTTAGTAAACAGTTTGGTGGACAAACAGTTTATCGATTATACTGTGCATTAGCGCCTTTACTAGACTTTGCGAGTTCTGTGTGGTCTCCACATTACAACTACCACGTGACTCGTGACGTTTACTTTACTAGATGGTATGTACTATGTAGCGTATTATGCTACATACCATCTACCGTGTAGTGATACAAGCTAAGTATAATTTAAAAATATCTGTGTTCTGGTTTTTATTGACTAGTTTACACTACAGCTTTAGTTCTGCATATCCTTCAATTTTTAGAAACGTTTGGTTTAAAACATTTTGCAGTCAAGCTATAGTGTTTGTAGTACTGCAGTAATAACCCAGTTATCATAATTGTTTAAAATAAAACTCATTCTGAGTTTTTAAATGTTTGGTATAGATGAGAATTAGTTTATGTGTCCGTACATCGCTAAGCTTCTTAATTGCAAGTTGAAATAACAAATAACCTAGGTTAAGGGACCTGACTGTGTGCACAACGTGAAACCGGTCGCCAAATTTTATTTATGAATGATAAATAAAATTCTCCGGTTTTTTGGACAATGTCATATATTTAGTGTTCTAACGTATTGGAGAGCTTACTTATAGGCTTGATGAAAGGAAACTCCCCATTCTCACATCTACGTGGTAGAGGACGGGCAATGCCACATAGGCGGCTAACGTGAGGGGCTGCCGGAATAAGCAATCAAACCAGTTCGCTGGATTAGGGTACCCTCTTGTCCTTGAAATGAGAAATCATTTCTAAAGGCAGAAGAATTGTTTTATCAATCAACGGCGTATGATCAGGAAGGAAACTGGAAACGATCTGATTAAAGGATTTTCAGATGGATTTATATCATCCCTCCTAAACTACATTGAAATGTTCTCTAACATAAAAAGACCGCCAGATAATCCGGTTAGCACCCGGCGCTGCTCTAGGTCCAGGGTATGCATTGCGAAATATGAGACTGGGTATGGGGCAGTGGACAACTGGGCTCCCATGAAAAACTTACGAGCAGGAAAAACCAAATGCGCATTGCCACGTTGAATGTGCGCGGGCTCAATCAGCAAGGAAAATTTCAAATTATCCAGGAAGAACTAAGCGGCGGCAAGATTGATCTGGCGAGTATTACAGAAACCCATTGGCAGAACAGTGGCCATTTCAAACCTTCGGAATACACAATGTATTATTCCGGCGGAGAAGATAGGAAGAGCCGTATGGTGCCGGTATAATGGTATCAAACTAAATCAACAACTTTGTGCTGGTCTATGAACCGACTAACGAATGAGCCATGTCTTTGAAGTCCTTTGCCCTAAACATCTTGGCACTATATGCTCCCACTCATGATGCTAATGACGAAGACATCGAGGAATTTTATTGAACTGTCGACGTGGCAATAAATAAAATACCAAGCAAGGAAATCTTGATCTTAAGGGGTGATTTCAATGCGAACATCGATTCCACTGCCAACGATGAACATATTCGCCAAGTATTGGGTAACTTTGGGCGAGGAGCACGGAACGACAGAGGAGAACGCTTCATCCGATTCTGCATCGAAAATACGCTCTCGATTACCAACTCGATGTATGAGAACCACAAACGTAGATTATACACCTGGAGATCTCCTGATGGACACCGGAGGAATCAAATAGATTACACAGAGATTATGTTGATTAAGCAGAGATGCAAATCCTCTGTAAAAACGACAAAAACGTTACCGTCTGCAGATTGTGGAAGCCAGACCAGGTTACAGTTTTTAACAATAACAGCATTCGCAAAATCGAACTTCAGCTCGGAGAACTTCAAACAAAAAATACTGAAGCTACATGGCAGTTTCTAAAAGACCAAAATACTATTAGACAGCCCTGGTTATCAACGGAAACAATACATCTCATTCGGGAACGAAGGAACATCAAGTCTTGGCAACAGC
>WYDF02073307.1:0-11379 GCA_009867245.2 Adranes taylori
GAGTGGTGTTAGTAGACTATTAAATTTGCAGTTTATCTGTTCATTTATTAACTTATTGTTTAGTTTATTTTTAAATATTTCGATCTTTTCTTTAATGTCTAAGTTTCTATTGCTCATTTTCAAGATCTTCATGGTTTCTTCAATTGGTCCTTGTTGGTGATTGTTGTTGAGTAGATGGTTGGCGTAATGTGAATGGTAAATGTCCGGTCTCCTTGTTGCATATTGATGGTCTCTGTATCTTGCTTTGAGGGTTCTGTTGGTATTTCCAATATAAAACTCCTTACAGGTTTTACATGTTAATTTGTAAATCCCACTTTGTTGGTACTCGAGTCGCAAAGTAAGTGATATATAATAGTACTTACGATGTTTTTCACATATATAAACTATATACATATACAGGCTGTACGCTTTCTAATTGAGACAGTATTGCTATCTCATAAAGTAGAAAAGATATAGAAACGTTTAGATGGGAAAAAATGTAGATAATTAAAAAACAAACAAATAACAAATAGCAGTATTTAAATTTTCAGGGCCGTATTTAAAATAAGTCTAAATTCCGGAATTTTCTAAAATTTACTGGAATTTTCATAAATAATAGCATTGTTATTTTCAATAATATTAAAAAACTTTTTGGTAGTGTTTCGTTACATAAGTAACATACTTAAGTTTGCTGTGAACAATTATGTAATACAGCGTATTGTAACTGCGTACACACCATCAACATTATTTTTTGAAAGACGGACCTGGTTCATTTTTTATTGAATCGTTTTGAAATTGTGTTCTATATACGACCCTGTATGACTAAAATCATTTGAACATGTTTTGTTGATTTTAATGTGGTTCTTATTTTTAAATCTGGACCGGGTTCGGATAGTTCCAGTTACGACATATTTAATTTAGCAGATTGAAAAACCCAAAAATCCTTAATCTAAATGATCTACTTAGTTTTTGGGAACCTAGTGCTTGATGAAAAATTTAAGGTTAATGAAAACACATTATTTTTTAACTGTCCTCGGTTGATCTTTTTAAATCAAAATGTCAGAGAACGTTGTTAAACTTTTTTATTAAGCACTGGTGTCCTAAAAATGAAGTAGGTCTTTGATTAAAATGTTTCCGTTTCATTTTTATCCTGCTAAACTAAATATATCGTATGTGCAACGAATCGCGGCAGGACCGGTTTTTAAAATAAGAACATGTTGAAATCAACAACAACTGTAACAAATTATTTTTAGTCATACAGGGTTGTATTTAAAATACAATTTTGAAATGATTTGATGAAAAAAATGTCCAAGTCCGTATTTAAAAAAATAATGTTGATTGTGTTCCACATAGTCATTAAAATTTAAATTAAATTTCACATTCTCAAAGGGTACTAAGGAACTAGAGGTTGGCAGGCTCTGATAATGTAGAATTAAATTTCTTCAATTAAAGCGCTGAAGAAATATAGAACTAGACTGTTATTTCAAAAATATTTCTTGCAGCTTCTAATGATATAGAATTATATTTCTATGAAAGCGTTAAGGAAATTTAAAAAAATAAGCAAAAATTGTTATATTATACACAATCACTAATTAGAACCAATAAATCAGAATTAGAAAACAAACAGAGAAACAAAGAAATATAATTCTAAAACTCCATTATCTCATAGATTTCCTCTCCCAAGAATGAATAGGGAATTTCCTGTACAACCTACTCTCTTCTCTCACACCTCCAAAATTCCTTCCAATATGCCTATACCTTTTATTCCTCTTCCAAAATACATTCTTAGATTAACCGCCAAATACCCTTCTTCCACGCTCCAATTCAATACAAATCCAATACCTGCCCCCGAATATAAATCGAGGAATTTTTTTTTTCCATACTTCCATCTTCTGTCATATACTCTGCCATTCCCTCTCCGTTTATTACACTAAACTACTTCCTATTATATCTCCCATTCTTTAGTTTTTCCATCTTTATTGTATCTAAGCAAGCAATACAAAGTTTGAAAATCCAAATCAGAATTATTTAATATATACCCCTCCCAATGGATACTGTTTAAAGAAAATTTAATTTATCTTTAAAATTAAAGTAAAATTAAAATTAAAGTTATTTGCAATAAGGAAATATAATTCTAAAACTCCATTATCTCCTAGACTTCCTCTCTCAAGAATGAATAGGGAATTTCTTTTATTCCCTTCCCTCTTCTTCCACTCCTCCGTAATTCTTTTCAACATCCCTACACCTTTTATTCATTTTTCAAAGTACATTCTTATATTAGACGCGAAATAACCTTCTTCCGCGCTCCATTTCATTCCTGTAGATCTGTTCACCCAATGCTCCCTTTATCTCTTTATCTCTTCCACATATCCTACAGATCCAATACGTATTCCCACATATAAATTGAGGAATAATTCTTTTTTCCCTACTGCCATTTTCTGTAATATACTTGGGCATTCTCTCTCCGTTCATACTAGTAAAATACTGTCTATTATATCTCCCATTCTTTATTCTTTTCCATCTCTCTTGTATCCTAATATTATTTAGCATTATATCAACTTCATTTACAGATCTGTTCACGTCTGCTTTATGGATGATGCTGTGACTCTGTTTTTTACTTACTAACTTTGAATGGTTTCTACAAACCAGCGAAGGTGGAAGCAATCATGAAATCCTTCTTCTAGGAGTTTTATGGCAAATTCTGCGCATTAAACAATATGTTTTATGACATCCCTCAGACTATGCATTGCTTTTCCTAATAAAATTCGTTTAACTCGTATTGTATTTTTGTACTATATTAGAATTTGGGTCTCGTACTACATGTACAATATTATATTGTTATAGCGTTTGTTTTGTTACTTATTCCTGTCAATAACAATTAATTTGATTCAATTCAGGATAATTTCTTGAAAATCTATAATCTCCTGTTATAAAGCTGGAGCTAAATATAGAGCATCTCCACGAAACTTGTCTTCTGACTGGAAGAATGTTTTGCGACTGTGGTTTGACAGAAATATAGCCAAAGTAAGAAAACGCACGAGTTCTGTTTTTCTCTATGATTTATTTCTTAACATAGTCCCCTTTTAACGCAATAAACTTTTCAAGATGACTTTCCAACATCTTCATCCATTCTAAAAAGTAATTTTGCTCGAGCTCTTCAAAATAATGGAAAGTTTTTATAATAACTTCGTCGTTCCTTGAAACACAACGCCCTCCGAGCCATTTCTTTTAGGTTTGGGAACAGGAAGAAATCACAAGGCGCTAGATTTAGTGAATATCGTGGGTGGTTGATCAATTCGTAGCCTAATTGTGGTTCAATTTTGCCTAAACGACGGCAATTCTGTGAGCAAATGCGTTGTCTGCGAGTCAAACTAGGGCGCTTTCTCTTCAATTCGGCATCAAAATTGTCCAATAATGCTGCGTATTAATCACCAATTTTACCCTTTGCGGAGTAATGAATAAGAATAATACCATTTGTATCCCAGAAAACTATCGCCATTACCTTACCAGCCGATCGGATTATGTCTGCCTTCTTTATTGGGCCTTCGCCGATTTTTCTCCACAGCCTTGACTATTCATTCGTCTCCTGCGAGTAGTAATGGACCCATGTTTCATCAACAGTGACGTATCCACAAAAACAGAAATCCTTCGGATCACGTTTTATCATCGCCAGAAGCTTCTCCGAATCCGTCACACATGTGTGTTTTTGGTCGATAGTGAGTAAACGCGGCACTCATCGCGTAGATAGGTTTTTCATATCCCTGGGTGGATGTAGCTTTCGCTAGCTCATGGATTTTGATTCGACAGTTTGCCCTAATCATATCATCGATTTTGTTGACAATTTCTGCCAAAGTGACGATATTTCAGTGTCCTGAATGGTCATTATCAAAAACACTCGTACGACCACGGACACGGACACAAAACCAACTAATTTTATTTCTTGTTACGTTGTCGCGTTGACACGTAACATCATCTATCGAAGGCTAGATTTATGTCAAACGGCTCTCGCAGTACCTTTTACTGGATCCGAAACAACCTCCTTCTCTCCTGGTTTCAACCATTCATGTTGAGAAGCATAAAATAATGCATCTCACAAATTAATAGGTCTCCTCCTAGCAAAATTTTGTTAAATTTTAATAACGTATGCGTCTCAAATGTGTATTCAATATGTGACAATAAGATGACATAGTATCCCGTCCGACGACTCTAAAGCTTAAAAATTATCAAATCTACAGCTTTCACGTCAAAAGTTTTGCCAGACGATTCCTCAGTATGTATGAGTGGACGTTTTGTAAAAAAAGTATACGAGGTATGATCAAATAATTCGTGAAATAATATTTATTTATTCCTTAATGTTAACATTGTTTACTTTAAAGAAATCTCCATTGGACATAATACATTTCTTTCAGCCTTTTTTCAACTTTCCGAAGCAAACCTGAAATTCAATTATTGATATGGCGTTTAAATGCTTTAGCGATCTTGATCTCGTAAATATCAGCAAAATGTCGTAAATATCAGCTTTCATACTCTTTTTCATCTTTGGGAACAGAAACAGTCGCAGAATGCCATATTGACGGTGTAGTCCTTTATCAAAAATTTACGAACAAGCATCGAACTGTGAGCAGGAGCATTATCGTAATGCAATCGCCAAGAGTTGTCTCGCCAAATTTGACTGTTTTCTTCCGATGGCTTCACATGAACGACATGAAACTTCTAGGTAGTACTCTTTGCCATCGTACGGTCTGGTCGCAAGAACTGATGTCATTAATCCCGAGGAAAACTGAGAACATTGAAGCGATCGTAGCAAATTCTTTCGCTATTGGACCTTCAGAAAGCTTCCATTATGACAATTGGGCCTTACTTTCAACGTCATATCGATACACTTATATTTCAGTTATGATTTTTTAAGCAACTCTGGATTGTCGTTGATCTCATTGAGCAGCTCCTAAGTAACATTTTTGATCGAAATTCAACAATTTGGGAACAAATTTTACTGCCGCTTGCCCCAAACCCAAAATATCTGAAATAATAACTTGACATGAATCAAATAAAATTCCAACATCTTCTGCAACACCTTTGACAGTGATTTGGTGGTTGTCTGTAACTATTTTCTCCGCCTTTTCGATGTTGTTATTAGTTATTAATGTATTAGAATGCCCAAAACGCTCGACATTCTCAATATTTTTGCGGCCCTCAAGGAGACGCTTGTACCAGTTATAAACGCTTCTTTCATTCATAGAACTATTACGAAAAGGAATATTTAACATGTCAAGTACTGTGCTACACTTTATTTCATTCTTGACACAAAACTTAATGCAAATTCGTTGTTCCATTTTTCTCACAAGTGAAAAATTGCCGCGACACCAAAACAGAAATAAACTTATTGACGGCTTGCAATAAACTAAATTCTCAATGTAGCCGCAATTGGCAACATACGTTTGGGGAAATATCAACCACTAAAACAACAACCAAATTTTGACAATTAGACTTATACAGCCCGCGAAATTTAATCACTTTCCCTATTATCTGATGACACCTCATATATCTAACTTGGATAAGAGAACAAAATATATTTTCTAACTAAAAACCACTATAGGCTTACACCCCTAAAAACTTCTGATTTAAATATTTAACATCAAATATTTTTAATACGTAAATTTAATATGTAATGTAAATTTATTTAAGTTTGTATTAAATTTGAAATAGAATACTTACAAGAAAGTAATATTCTTCTCATAACTTAGAACAATTGAGGATGAGGTCCAGTTGACAGTGTAATTGGTTTCAACAAAATTCTCGACATTGTTGGCGCTATTTGCAATTAAAACATGTCTATGGTATTGCATTAATAAGCACCCTGGTACATTTCTTTGGTTGCTTTTTGAAAAATCACCAAAAGCAATATTTTGATCCGTCATCAATGATCTGAGCGAAAATTCAATATTCGATTCTTTAGCTAATTGTGTTGTACGTTGGAGAGTAACTGCAAAGAAAAAAAAAGATTAGACATCTTTTAATACTATTAGTGTAAAGGTATAACTGTGCATTATAAGAATAATTCAACTAATGTATTGTGTTTAACAATTTACTCCATTAATAACCATTTTTCAATTGAATCAATTGGTTTCCTCAGGAAAAACCTATAACTTCTAAAGCTGAGGTTCTCAATTTTGGGTCTCCGGTCCCCGAGGAACGTTTTGAGAGATTCCTTGTAGTGCTGGCATCCATTTTTTTCAAATCCAGCAAATTATAAAAACGCTTTGAAAAACAAAGCTTCCCAGCTCAATAAACAAAGATATAGACCTCTTTAAACGGCAAGCCGAATGTCTGCAAAATTCTAGAATTGATGATACAAGAAACTTTTTGCAGATCATTAAGGCTGGTCTGAGAGTCTCCTACGAGGGTTCAAGGACAATAGCTGCCGCTAAAAAACCACACTTGTAATATGATTTAGCTATTTTTATATATTTATGTCTGATAATAAATTATCTATGCCATATATTGCTCATACAATTAGACTCAATTAATTTATTTTCTCTAATCGGGCCTATTCTTGTAAATACGGCCCATTGCAATATTAAGCTATCAGCATGTGTACAGTGAAGAATCGCAATAAGACATTTCATTTCGAGGCGGCATGCATTAATTTTTTTCTGTTTATGAGCTTGCCTAAACTTGTATTTTATTGACTTAGTATTTAATGGCTCTAAACGCGCTCGTTAAATGACTAACAAATTTAAGTCGAATTTAATTACAAATCAATGTTGATAAAAAGTCTTCTTTCCATTAGGAAAGGCAAAGATAAAATTTGTAGCGAACTAATTATAAAAATAATATTTGATATAAATAATCTTCTGACAAATTGGTGATGTGATAATTGTCCAGCCTGTCCATGAAACGAAGATGATGATATTGCGACGTCGAATGAAATGAAGCGTGTGTTTCGACGAAAATGCCCCCGAAGAGTCAATGGCAATGTTGTTCTCAAGTGACGATATACAACCATTCTTTAGCCGAAATCGGTTGCAAAGGTACGTCTCCTAACGCTATCGGTGTGACTGGTGAACCGGACGGAGTTCATGGAGCTTCTAGTCGGTTCGGCAATGGTTCTAATGATGGCTCTAGTCCGGATAGTTCAGTGTTTACCAAGTAACGTGGTGTTCATGGACAGAACTGTTTGATGGGCCTCTCGGGAATTCAGTCCCGGCGATCTCTGTCGAGCCGTCTAGTCAGTTGATTCGCATGCCTCCTCTTTAGTCGTCGTCCACCTCGCTCTCTCATCAAAGAGATGGAAATAAGCGGAAGGAGTTGTAAAATATGGATATGAGAGAGCAGTATTAAAGATTAGATAGTTGTGATAAAAGATTCGGAAGATTCAGCCGATTGATTAAAGTATGTAATTTGCGTAAATGTGATTGGCATTTAATAGAGAATTATTGCTGATAGGAATGTACAAAAATGCTCATTCAAAACCTATCAAAACAAGACCCAAAATGGGCCTAATTGGCTCCGGGGAGGGGGAGGGAGGGTTCCTTTTATATGGAACTATCTACAAAGAAGCAACTATGAGCGCCCAGCTTCGCAAAAATCATTGAACTCATTAAGAACATTCATTGGAAGCAAGATAGCATCGAAATTCTGGTCAGACAGAGGCAACGAATGCAAAGTTCACTAAACTCATTTAGAACTGTTTATTACAAATTGGATATCGTGCAACTCTCGGTCAGACAAATGCAAACGAACTCAGAGTTTATTGAATCCATTAAGAAATGTCCACGAGAACCAAAAAGCCAAAAAATATCTTACAGTTTGAAATGATGCGGAGCATTAATATGCTAGGAAGTTCTGAACTTGAGTACTTCAAGCATGTTTCCCCGTCAAACAAGAGTGTAAGGAGGCAAATAGTGGAATGATGTCAAAGATTCGGAATTCAGTTTTCAACTGTTTGCAATCCAGCTTTAATGAAACGAGATGTCGCCAATTTAGCACAACTTTGCGTCTGCGTACGATGTATTTAACAAATAGCTGACTGATGATTTTTTCTTCTGCGAAACACCAGAACAACTGCAAAAGATATATATGCTAAAGTGGACATATTCTTCATGGCTCATGATATAACATGCATAAATGTAATTGGTGTCTATACTGACGGAGCTCAAACAATGCTTCGTTGTCGTGCTGGATTTCAAACGCTGGTAAAATTAAAGTAAATATAATTGGCATCCGCTATATTTACATCCTCAAGCATTAATGGTGAAAAGTATGCCAGATTAGTTCAAAGATGTTCTCAATCATGTAATTTTTGCAGTCAATTGTATTAAATTGTGCGTTCTAAATTTCCATTTATTTCAAGAGTTGTGCAAAGTAAACGATTCCAAATTTGAAACACTCTTGTTGCATTTGCTTAGTTCCATTTCTACAGCTAAACGCACACATTGTTGAAAATAAGCTTAATGTCGATGACTTGAAGCAATGAAACAGCATATATCAATACTTAAAACATATATTACTAATTATTTTCCTGGCGTAAGTAAAAAAATTCGAAAAATACCATCGATTTATTAATATCCCATTTGTACTTCCCATTAGTGTGATCTACCTTCAGAAGACAATATAATTCAAGAACAGTTTATTGATTTAATAAATGATGTGGGTGTAAAAGATAATTTCCATGAAATGTGTTATGGTGATTTTTGGACAGAAATGGCGCAATCCACAATAGATTCCATTTCCAACCACCTATGTGATACAGTTTTGTCCGCTCACTTACTCTCAAAACAAAATCTCGAGACACATTAGACCCCACCCATGACATGACGGTTGCATTGCCCAAAATATAGAAGAACTTGTTCAAGCAAAACAGCAGCAACTATCCCATTATCAAGTAAATAAAACATGAATGGATTTTAGACAACTAAGTATTTATTTTTTGAACTTCGACGTCCACTATTACCTCAACGTTAGGACCTCCTCATCAGGACTAAAAAATCAACAAACACTAATTATTTCCGTCCCTAAATTAAAGATGATTGGTTGTGGCATAAATTAATTAATATTGTGTTGGTCATCAGGAATTATATAACTAATTAGTGGATTGTGGACCTTTGGTTCTTATCAATAATATAAGTAAGTAAATGATGTAGTATTGAATGATTCTAAATGCTTGAAAATTTCGTGTGATGTACTCTATTTATTCTAAGCGTTAAAAACTTTTAGATATCTCTAATAACTGTAAACTTAAAGGCCTTAACAATTATTGAATCTATCTTAACTAAACTAAATGCAACTTAATTCCTAATTACTTATAACTCATGAAGCATGAAACAATTTGAAAGATATTGACGAAAAAATTTCTGTCCGTGTTAACAGTGTAAGTAGGAAATGAACAATAATGAAATGATCTTTAGATTTAAAAGTAGAATTACCTTCATAACTTTCTTGAAATAAAATTAAAATGGTTTGTTTATAAACATTTTCATATAACCTTTGTTTTTGATACAATCTTGCTAGCAGTTATCAATGGATACTAAGAATAGATGCCTGGTGAAATGCTAAAAACATTAATTATGTTTAATAAAGAAAAACTTCCTCACCCTTTCTAATCTCCCATTGATCATTGTCGAAACCAAATGTTATACAAAATTGTTTATACATTTCTTTTAACTACAATATCTTTATCAAATAATCAGTTATAAGCGCATCTTTATAGATTAATGAATTATAGCCGTCAATCTTACTTAATAGCAACGTCCGCGAGATGACGTCCCCACCTATATGACAGAGCGTTCGAACATGGAAGCAGCCATGGTATATAAAGCGACTTCTGCGATTAAACGTACCTTGTTCATTTTAGTATTAAGCAATTAGCGTAAGAGCATGTAGCATAGAGTTGCGTATATAATACAGATCGCAGTAGCCATCTTAATCTTGCATGATGTTGCAATAGAATTAATTTAAATGTTATAAATATTAATTAAAGTATCAACCATTATTGTTAATGTTGCATAATGAGTTTAATAAGTATTGTTTAATGAATAAGTTACTTAGTTAATGAATAAGGAAGAATTTAACAAGTAAAATGATTCGCTTAGACTTGGCAATCGTAAATGTATTGGTCATATGAAATTAAAGAAATTGAATTAATTATTAAGGTAACTAAATAAATTGCTTTATCTTGGCAAGTTATGAAACGTATTTAAGTGTCATTTACATAACGTTGTAAGTAAAAAAATAAAATAAGTAAAACAAAATCAAAAATCTTTAATTTCTAAAATAATTTAAAAAATAAATAATATTTTTTTTAAAGAAGGTACACTGGCGTGAGACCTTAATACATCTTCAGTTAATATTGCAACGAAGGCACCTTCCACCAACTGGAACCAAGGGTGGTCTGAAGGAATAATCTCCGTTATAGGGGATGCGTAACAAATACTTACTTGAATCGGTAAACGTTCTTTCAAACTTTATTCTAGCAATCGCAATACTTTTATTATACCTAAATTATACCTAAACAGATTTTAGATAAATACTTGCTTGGCTATTAACGAGGCATTAATATAACCTATAAACACTCAGAATGGCCAAATGAAACAAAAATAAATTGAGCAAAAGGTTGATTAGTTGAAAAATTGAAAAATAAAATAAAAAATGAATTCAACAAAGGATCGGATATTCTAATTTATAAATTATTCTGGTCGAAGATTTAAAAATTAGATTTAAAATTAATTCTGTAAAGATTATTTGTACATTTTCTTTGATTATTGTGATTTTCATACCTCGATGAAGTTAAATGTTGACGTTCAATGAGAGATAAATAAAATTGATAAAATTAAACTTAAAAATTTACAATAAAATTATGCCATATTCCTCCGTCATATGAATCGACGATCCAGTCGATTAAAATTATTACATGCTACATGATGATAAAAACATTAGAACTTTTAGTTAGAAAATTATAAAGGTACGTGGAAAGAAAAACTAAGAATGAAAAATACTAAGAATGAAATATTTTTACATTATAATAGATTGATACGTTCATAATGACCAGATCATAATGACCAGAATTTCACCAGATAATCCAGATATGGCTGAGTTACTGTGAAGACCTCTACTTTGACAATAACGATGCCGAGAGAGAGGTTCACGAATAGGAGGAAGAACCTGGCATCCTGAAAGAAGAAGTTCATGCTGCCATTAAAAAGCTTAAAGATGATAAAGCGGTGGGAATTGATAGGATATCGGCGGATGTATTGAAATCATTAGATGGAAAAGGTCAGAATATCATACACCAACTATGCCAGAGAATATGGGAAACCTGTACCTCGCCCGAGGATTGGTCTACATCCGTGATAATACCTATACACAAAAAAGGCTCAACAACCTCCTGCAACAACTACCGCC
>WYDF02073318.1:0-11379 GCA_009867245.2 Adranes taylori
CAGTTCTTCTGACGAGCAAGTGTTTTACTTTAACCTAAATAATATTCTTGATTCCACATTATCATCAACCTTTAACATAAATAGATGTGAAATTATATAAAAAAAATAATCAACAAACTGCTGTACGCAATAATTTATTTCATATTGTAGATGTAACCTTCTACATTTTTTTATCAGTCTATGGAAATGATAATGTTGAACGCTATAGAAGTTTTGAATAATTTGTGTTTCGCTTTGCCCCTGATTTATTTCAATTTGCTTGAATTGAACGTAATGGGAAGATAATTTCGCGGATGTTACATATTTATGAAGGTACTTTCAATTTGAATGATTTTCCAGAATTCGCATTTACCTCTTTCATATTTTTTTTTCTCTGTTATTAGCTGTTATTTGTGTGTTCTTTTCATATATCATGTTACTTTATTAGAAAAGTTTTCTGTATTCCTGATATTATAATTTAGCACAGAAAGAATTCTAACGTTTAATGTGGTGAAATGCATTCGATTCGAACATTTTTAGTCCAAAATATTAAGTCAGCATCAAATCTAGTTTAGTTTAAGGTGTTCACATCACCGTGACTTCACAAAGCATGATACCGGATTATCATTAAATCAATTAATTAACGATTGCAATAAGCAATTCTTTAATAATTCATCAATTCAATGAGTAATCCTCTAATATAATATAAATTGACTAATCAATTCTAATTCAATTCTTCAAATGTATATAATTTCACAAATCAACAAATCAAAATAATAACGATTAATATAAATTAATATGATAAAGATTTAATACGCTTGAAATAAAAAATCCCGCGTAAATTGTCAAACATATTTATTTTCAAAGTATGCGCTTCTTAACATCTTTCACCGCTTGCAATACGGCGGCAGGCTTTATTCTATAAATGCATGAGTGCATTTTTCACACAGATAGAGAATTTGTTTCTGCATCGGAATATTTCTTTTGCGGAGACGATTGATTAGCATCATTTATGTAAGGCATTTATGTAGTCTATGCAATAAAGTTTATGCAAATCTCCTATCTTTTATTGTTTCTGAGATATTTCACTAAGTTTGTTAAACTTAAAACGTGGCAACATCGCTTCCTATACAATTCGGCAACAAGAGACTTTCTTTATTCGACGCATAATACAATGTACTATATGTCTGCAAAATTTCAGCCTCCTAGTTTTAATACGAAATTACTGAACAAAAAAAGTGGCTCCTGTCCGCCATATTGGATTTATAAACAGACACCGAAAAATCGACCCTTCTTTTATTTTTTTGAGCTAGAAAAAGTATTTTTACAAAAATCCTTTTATATGAAAAATTGTTCCTTATAAACCCCCCTTTGAATTGAGTATTTGCGTATTTCATATACCTATAGGTATTACATACTAGATGGTATATGAAATATAAAAAGACTTACGAACATCTGCTACATTTTAAACGGACTTTTGGCATCAAATGCACTGAGTGAATGCTTTCTAATGTTTTTATTCAATATTTGTTCACCATTCAGTAGATATCATTTTCACACGAATATGTTCAAAGCTCAGCTTCCGGTGGTCACAAATCTCACCGCGGTGTAAAATATTGGTAGTAAGTAGATAGTACGTGCTATCAGTAGATAAAGACCATAGGTTTCTCAAATTTAAGGAAATATTTCGTTATGACTTCCACATTTCCTGTATCAAGTTCCGCCGGTGAAAGGAGTTTCAGTATACTTAAGCCAGGGCTTTCGTTTATCCGAACAACAATGCAAGAAACTAAAACGTTTAATCAACATTATGAACTAGTTTTGATCTAAGCTTAAAATTGAGGAAAAATTCAATGATTGTTGTGAGTAAGTTTAGTAAATATGTTAGGATTGGCTTGTTAGACGTAGATATAGGTGATTTGAGATTTTGTACAAATTAAATTGTTAATCTTTTTTAGTCCATGTTCAAAAATCCCTGGTCCCGCCACGCTGTAGTTGTCAGTTGTTGATAATGACTAAAGTCAGTTTCTATTAGATTACATTTTAAAAAATTAAATCAAGCAGAGAGATCATATACTTGAACAAAGTTGCCCAGAATTCAGTCGGAAAATTTGCCTGCAGATTAGACATTTTTAGTAACTAGCCAAGTATAAAAAAGTCGATACCATTAGTATGGCAACATATGGGGTTTGGCGTAATATTCAAGCAATATTTTTGTGTTGTTACTATTTGCTCGTGACCTTACAAGGTAATATCTGCCATAAATAGTTAAAATATTATAAGTCTATATACATGGTAACAGAAACTAATTTCTGTATTCTTAACACATTCAACGCTTATTAGCTTATGAGATGTAATGGTTGTATGTGATTCTGATTCTTCATGATTTCCAGAAGTAGAGAGAATTTCCTTGCTAAATTTTGTTTTAGAGATTCCCCATACCATTTCAATTAGACTGTATTGACAATGATATGGTGACAATCTTAAAACACTTTGTCCATAACTCTGTACTATTTCGTCCACACGATAAGCCTTTTTTGTTTATGCTGAAAAGCAATTTGGAGCAAAGTTGGTTTGGATTCGTTATCTTTTTTTAAACCAATGTTTTATTTCTTCCTCTTTTCATGAAGACGTAGGCTGCTGTTCAAGAAATCGTGAGTGTTAACAAGTGTTATCCATAACCATAATTAATGGTGCTGTTAAATTTAGAACCACACTGTTTTCAAGTCATTTTTCAAAAATTTTGTGGTTCATTGAATTGAGATAATCGCAATTTTTGAAGTTCTATAAAAGCACTTGCACTAGCTGCACTCAAAATTCTCTTTGGGTAAGCAAGCATTCCAGATGGTCTATCGACTTATTTTTATGTGTTTTCAATCCTTTGCTGAATGGCACTAAGCAAAAGAAGGGGAATCCAGCATACATCTCTCTCTGAAAATAATATTTTATATTCACGAATATATCACGTACTTTGGCCGAAACTTTGTTGGACCGCGGCATTTTTAATACAAAAAATTTAATAATATTGGAGATTTAATATTGCCAGTTACTAGAAATTACGGAGTTGAATTAAATACAAATCTAGCGCAACTAGTTGGCTACCTTAGTTATTATTCAAATACTTTAACTGCATAAATTATATACGAGGAAAATAGATCCTTTTCTAAGTAAGACCTTTCGCCACATTCTGCTCTAAGTCAATGCAAAATCAGGATCACAGATGCTGCAGTTTATAGTTGGGCGCTTTACTAGACGAGCATTTCTTGGCGAGTCAATAAAATAAACAGTTTAAAAACCTGCACAATTCAATTGAAAGGTAGAATTTACTTAGATCAGTCTGCATTAAATTTTATATTATTTTTTCATAAATCATAATCAATAGATTCTGTGGCATCGCGTCTGGCGTAGATACTAGAATGTAAGATCTTTTTAATTATTTTATTTTAATATTTGTGCAAAGGCTGATCGAAATGATTAAAACAGATAAAATAAATTAAACATTTATTTGTTGTTAAATAACGTTGATTATGTTTCTAATAAATTATTGATCAATATCCAAAGGGTTATTAAATCTTTTAGTAGCTTGAATTAACTTTAAATAATTGCAATAATTGTAATAATAACTTTAACCACTAAAGATTTATAATTAAAATAATGAATCATCAAATCAATTACGTGTTTAATTATAATGTGTTAACTTAGAATGTTTCTTGCAAAAGAAAAATATTTCACCAAATGAGTTTTTATTTACAAATTAAAAAAGGTTATTTGGATGATAATTGGGCCTCCTATAGCTCCCCCCCCCCCTCGCAATGCAGTTCAGCCCCAGAGTCACTACCCCGTTTGGGGCGTGAAGTTTTGGTGGAATCGATGTGCCTTTTCGAATGTTGTAAAATTCTTCGAAATTTTACACTATTAAGGCCCCTCTGAAAATCGGTGTTTTCAACTACGTTTCTTACTTTAATATTCTCAAAATTCTCCGAAATATTTTCTCTTTCTATTTATTTTTCGAACAAAAAATCATGTCGATCCGCCCTTGTACAAATATTCAAATAAGATAGAAGTAAGAAAAAAGATTTTACATTCTTGTATCTACGCCGGATGTCCTGCTACAGAATCTATTGATTATGATTTATGAAAAAATGATAAGGTTTAACAATAAAGTTATGATTTATGATAAAGTTTAACGCGAACTGATCTAAGTAACTTTTAGCTTGCAATTGAATTATGCAGGCTCCTAAACTGTTCTTTTTATGGACTCGCCAATGAATATTCATCTAGCAAACGCCCCAACAATTAACTCCAGCATCTGTGACATCTGTGATTTACGCGCGTGTCTTACTTAGAAAATGATCTATTTTGTATACAGTTTATAGTTTACTTATAGTTTATTGTATATAGTTTATGCTGTTAAAATATTTGAATAAAAATTAAGATTGTCAGCTACTTTCGCTAAATTTGTATTTAATTCAACCCTTTAATTTCTGATACGTAGCTAATCGATTTTACGTATCCGAACGTTAAAAATGAAGTGACTATTTATGATAAAATATTTGGTATGTCTAAATGTTATTTCATATTTATTACGTGATTAATTTGTGTGGAAAATAGTTTTAAAAATCGCTTAATAATAGACTTTCTCTCCTAGACCAGCGTTTCTCCACTTTTTTGCCCCGCGGACCGGTAAAAGTTGTGAAAAATCTCGCAAAGCGGTGTTTTTTAATAAAAATTTTTATTTTTGAATATGAAATTTTTTTAACGCGGACAGCTAAAAATTCTCCGTGGATAGGTCAAATTTCTCCGCGGACCGGCAGTTGAGAATAGCTGTTAGCGTTTATCGTCTAGACTTTATCTGATCAAAACGACTATCTAATTGCTACTATGAAATTTCTTAGTATAATTTTTTTATTAATTTTGTACCAAAATAGAAGTGAAACTGTATATCTACAACCTGTTTAGTAGTATATGTAAAAGAACCAAACTGAAATATAAACTCTGCGATAAAGTTTATTGCACTAGAAATTATTGTCACCGATCGATATTTCTATATATTACTTAAGTAGTAGGAGATTGTTCTTTCTGCCGAATCCGCCCACCCGCCTGGACCTAGACTCGTTCTAATCTTCTTCTTTTTCTTCTTCTTCTTCACGCAGTCGCATGTGATGATGCTATGCTAATGACTTGTATAATCTAATAAACTCTTGATGTATGTTTTTTGTCTAATCGATTTTGTGCACAGTTTATAGAAAAAAGATTTCATTGCACGTGCACAGAAAAAAGAATGAATTTCAGTGCACAGAAAAAAGATTTCATTGCACGTATATTTTCGTATACTGACATCGTAAATGTAAATATTCATTATAACAGTGCTCAACGTTGTTTTCTCCTTCTAATCTCGTTGTAATCTTCTCATCTTCTTCTTCACACAATTACTTGTGGAAATGCTATGCTGATGATAGAATCTAACAAACTATTGATGTATGTTTTTTCTCAAAGCGAATTCAAGCATTTTTTCTTTGAATTTTCATTATTTTTATTATTATTTATTATATATTTATTATTATTACTAACTCAAAATTTGAAGTGAATAATATGGTGTAGAAGTAGATTTCTGTACTATTCGTTTATACAGTGCTTTATATTCGACGCTAGATGGAGTCATTTTTCTGTTTAGATAATTATATTGTGTAATTAGCTATTTCCAAATGCATGCTGCTTAGGTCTGAATTTGAACTCATAACTTTTGCTTTACTAGTTCAACTCTCTTTGCTTTACGTTATTTGATGCATTGATGGAATTGTGTATTATGCTGTGTAGTGACGACGGGAATAACATCGTCGTGAATGTAATTAAACATTATTTTATTCATTTTTATCGCTTTTTTTGTTTTATCACTCGATTTAAAACTAAAATCCCCATTTACGATAAAACCAACCAACCGATTTTAGTCTAATAAAGATCTATTTAGAATAGATATATAGGCAAATAAATATAACTAACAAATTTTAAATATAATATGTATCTTACAATTTAATATAATATGTTTAATTTTATAATTTAATAATACTATAGAAATCCTATGTAACTATACCCTGTAAAAAACCCGCGCTTACCAATCCTAATCGTATAATATTTCAAATAGATTCAACCTCATACAGATACAGAATTAACAATATAATAAGTCCAATAAACAAAATAAGTATGAAAATGGCATATTTTTTCTCCATTGTATGTTTTCCCAGTTATCCATTATTAACCAGCATACCACTTTCCACAAAATAAATTAATATAAATGATTAAATATAGAAATATAAATTATAAATAAAAATAAACAATTAATTAATGTCTAACTTGTTTTCACATAACTATGCACAATACCTCACAATCCATTCATTCATCCTCGGGCAATAAAGAAGAGGAAATATTGTAATGTGCTCAAGCTAATGTGGATATACTATCATCGCAAATGTATCTCTCGTCGTCATAGGGAGATAGGGCTAATTTATTCTGAGCCTGCGTGAAAATATTATGTCCTGTAGATCGAAAATTCAGCTGAGTTCTGCGAAGCAATGTTTTTTCAAATAAACAAATCCGAAAATCTTCAGCAGAAATATTATTTTTAACGACATGCTTTTTGATACCTTCAACTTTTTTTGTTATTAAAGTAATTTCGTACATTAAAGTCTCTCCATATTCGTCATCATGAGACCAGGGATTGCTTTGTTCTGAAGAGGAATTTGGTAGGGATTGGATGGGAGAAAATTAGAAGTATCAAAGCGGCGGATGTTTTGTCTCATGTCATCCTATAAATTATTGGTCTGAATATGTAATGTAAATGAATCTGTGTCCATATAGCACAATTTAACTTTTCAATCATACACTGGTTTAACAAATTTATAATACAAATCGTACATGAGCCATTTGGAAAGTTCTAGTATGGTATATCCGATGTAAATCGCTTTTCATAGAAGTACTTGACTGGAGACAAGTGGATAGCGACAAGGTTTTCGGAAAAAAATGTCATATCGCGGAAATTTAATTTTGCAATTATGGTGCGAGCTCCATGTTGATGTCCGTCATCTTCCCAGCTAGTTACAAGTCGGATATCCTTTCTTTTCTCTATGTTCTCAATAAAATTAGAAATCGAGTCAACCTAATTTCAAGTCTCAGAGGACGACTAGGAGGCTGCGACTCCAGAACACTTCATCATACCTACAAAACGTATATAAGACCAATTATTGACTACAGAGCAATTCTGTACTCTTCAGCCCCAAAACAATGAAATTCATAGGCTAACAACTTGTGAGCGCGCAATTCTTATGAAAATCCACAAACTACACTACAAATTTCCGAGCGCCAATCTATATGAATACTGCGCGGCCACTCCTATCAGCGACAGATTGAAAACACTTCAATCTAAATATCCACTTAGACGCTCACAAGAAAACAACCCAATAGCCTACAACACTCTGAGGTCCACTTGGAAAGTCCACAAGTGGCGTCGTAAACCGCCAAGAAGACCTTTCCCCCATCCACCAGCCAGAACTATTCGACCCTTATGGCAACAGAATATCGCTTGCACATGTAATCAATATAACATCTAAGGTCAACAGGCAATTACTTACGCTGCCAAGCAAGGCCAAGGCTAACCTAACCTCATGTAACCAAATTTCCTAATCTGTTGACCACGCTAGGTCAGTTTTTCTGCAGGTTTCCCTTGGCTGTAAAGCAAATGCTATAGCGTATTTTTCCTGCAAGCTATCAACTTACCAATACTATTTGTAATTTACCAACCCACCACCAGTTCCAGGCTGAAGAGGATGACAAATCCTAAAACCTCATTTAATAAATTCACAAACCTCCTAATCTCCAAACCTCGTAAAAAGTGAAATGACTCGCACTCATTTGTAGTGCGTTCTTTATCATTCTGCACAAAGCCGATGTATTAAGCTGAAAAATTGCACTTATGATAAGTTCAATCAGATATATAAGTTTCTACTAGGTAATAGTTTAATGTGACATATCGTCGGCAATCTGATCAAACCTGCTAAGTGCAAAAATTGTTTTTTAGAGGATGCTAAAAAACAATATAACTTTAGTTAGCGCAATTCTTTGAAGTTATAATTGAATGTTTCTTAATCATATTAAGACCCATTCGTTCGGTTTACAAGAAAATTAGTTTTGAATACAAAAAATTATGATTGCAGATATTGTCTTTGCTTTTCTGTGCAGTTAGCAGATATTGTTATATACCCGTTGACTTGAAGGTAAATCTGTAATAACATAACACCTATAAAGAAAGAAATTTATTGAACTTTACAGAAAACTACAAAAATAACTGCATTCTTAAATAACATTGTAAGTGAACAGACAAAAATGGAGTATCTAAGAAAATTATTTTGTTGGTTTAGCTTTTTGGACAACAGGTTCCAGGTTTTGAGCTTCTTGTATCCTATTATGATTGTTACCAGTTTGTTTCTGGCTATATGGTAGTACGTCATCGAATAAGTCGCAGTCTTGGGATATTACGCTTTTTAATTCTTGTAGATACTTCCACTTCTCGTAGATGCTGTAGAATTCTTGTAGATGCTTCGCAAGCGATATTTTCACAGCTTAGGATATTGCAGAATTGGGGCCACATTTTTAGGTCTTGAGGGAAGATCCTTAAATTCTTCGTTAAAATCCAGTATAAATTTTCTCCTACCATTAGGGTCATATAATAACGCCTTAATATCTGTAACGAGAGGATCTCTACTAGGTCTAATTGCGGAATATCGTAAACCGTCCGTCGTACAGTAATCCTTGGAAAATTCTTAAGACAATTGAATGACTTCGTATGGTTCGGGTTGCATTCTAGCTTCCTTGAATGATTTGACATAATCACTGCGTAATTCAATCGCCCTATTTTTCAATTTCCTCTCAATGCGTTCATGGAATCACATTCCATGCGTGTGTGACCTATTGTTAGAGATTTTTGTGTAGTAGATATTCCATGTATAATTGCCAAATGCAAGAGAGCATTAGCCATAATGTTATTCCGATTTTGGAATGTACATCCGTCAGCAAAAATGATGTCTGCCCAGGTAATCTATTAGGCATGAAACAAAAGTGGAGGATGATAATCCACAATATACTTCAGTGAACCAGTAACAGGTAGTTTGACGACTAGCAGTGTTATAAATTGTAAAATTATGGCACGATAATTTTATTTGGAAATATATTTTGGTTGCATTCAAGAATGGCGCTACTTTCATAGCTTGTATGTCCATACATAGCACAATACATTAATTCTTAATGCCTTTGGCCTTGTTATTTGATTGTTCTCTTCTGGCATTATTATTCTCTTCAATATGTTTTTTCCATTCGTCTTCATCGACATTTTTTGTTTCATACTCTATACATAGATTGCAGCGGTTTTTTTTTGGGGGAGAATAGACTCAGAATCTTTTCTTTGAACAACTGTTTAAACGTCTTAATTCCAAGAAATTGCTTATTGTTTTCTTCGCAGACTTTTTTTTTAAAGACTTGATGCAACTGCTTCAGTATCGTGAATTGCTGCTCGACATACAATTGGTTTGTGTCTTTTCTACGCTAATGTGAAGTGGTTTGTGTAAGTTATCAAAAAATCTGGTTTAAGAAAGCTTTACTTTGATTAAAACTATTAACCCTGTAATTTCGATATCTACACTTCTCATTTTGTTCGCATTTAGCATCACTCATCCCATAAGAACTATTTTTTACCCAGCTTTCCACTGTAAAATGCCTTAATCCAGCAGTATTCAAAAACATCTTTGGACATACTTGCACCAATTCCATATCATTGTGTAGTGTATAGACCACAGTGTTTCCTCGTTTACTTTCTTCTTCTGCTCTTGTTTTTTTTGAGAGGTTAAAGAATGAGATGACCAGACATAAAAACTAACTTTCTTTGGTTCCATGACATCTTATTCCAAAATTTAGCGAAAATAGCTTTTCTAATATCTTCACTAAAAGTAGTGTAAAATCTTTTCTTAGATTTCAAACACTTTTTCGATAAACAGCGTTCTCCAATTTCTCTTGCCTTCCGGGGAAAATTATCCTCGAAAATTTTATTGTTGTCGCGTGAAAATACCAAATATTCCTCTCCTTTCATTCTCAATCGTTGGTCTTTTATCCTCTTCATATTCCACAATCATTCATATCTCCACAATCAGCTTTTATATTATTATTTTCTTGAACATCTCAGAAATCATATTAGGTATCATCTTCATTATTATCAGATTCTTGGTGGGCAGTGTCATTATCGAGATCACCACTTTCGCTTTCAATTCCACTATTAGGAGTATAATCGTCATCAGAAACAAAATTAGGTTCGCTATAATAATTAGAATTATCATTGTGAATTGTAGATTCTCTTTGATTATCTTGGCAAGGATTATTATCTAAGTTAGTATTAGGTTTCAACTTGTTTGTTTCTTCTAAAGAATGACTTTCTTCATCTGCCCATGGAATATCAAAATTTTCTGTTCCTATATCGTAATAAATTTCTATATCATTTGGAAGGTTAGAATGTGTGGTTTCATTTACTACTATAGATATATTTTCAATATCAAGATCATCAAACCCGTGGATAATATTTAGGTTAGTATTATCTTGTAAAAGGTTAATATTCCGTAGGCGACTATTTTCATCAGTTCTTAAATTGTTGATGTTCTCAGAACAAAATACCTCCTTTTTATTTTTGCCTGAACATGTGCTGTTCCTTTAGCGAGAATGTTTGTAGAAGAACTGTTCGCTAAGTTAAGTTTTCCTTGTTTTTGTTTAGTAACGTTTTCCAAATGTTCAATATCTTTACATAAGTGAGACTTCTAAGCACCACTGTCTAAACACCATGCGTTTTCCTTTCCGTTTTCCGCGATTTGTAGGGCTTCGATCGCGTATATAGCACTATTTTCCGCGTTCTTCGCGAATGTTCCACGTTTTGTACAATCGGTGGCTTTGTGGCCTATTTCGCGACATTTATGACACTTAAAATTAAATCTTTTTGCGCCCGTAGGTAAAAGAGTTTCTTTTCTTTGCTAGACAGACTCAATCTTTTGATGTTTTTCATGACGTTTCCAGTTTTAATTTGCGTACATCGCGTCCATTGTACCGCTTTTAGAATCTACTTTGTGCGCGTCGCTCTCTTCTATAGTCTTTATTCTGAATACGTGCGGGTCCTTTTGACTGGTATATTCTCTCTAGTTTTAGCCATAATTCACGAGAGGTGGTACAATTTTTGATTTTCTTGAGTTTAGATGGACTTACCGCGAGAATGATGTCTTATTTCGCCATGTTATCGCCATTTTCCCAATTTTGGATGACTGTAGCAGTTGTGCCATCTTCGGCTTTCATTACTGGCTTCTCTATGTCACCGTTCAC
>WYDF02073329.1:0-11379 GCA_009867245.2 Adranes taylori
ATAATACAATATTCCTGGTTAACTGAATCACCCTATATATATATATATATATATATATATATATATATATACTAGGTATAAAATGGTTTCTTTTGTTTTTTATTTAAGGACTTTTTGATTGTCCAAAATATAATTGATAGATCATAATAATTAGCATAATTGCGTTTGTAAAAATTAATTACAGCACATTTACCAAAGAGCTATCAATACCTTTTATATATCTTTTTAAATGATGTTATTAAGTTTATTTTATTAAACTTTACAGTACTGTATATGCATGGAAATAGTTTAATTTTACTGTAATTAGTACCTTTTATAGGACTGATTAATACTTCAGTACGTTTTAGAATTTAATGATTTACATAGAATTGCATTAGTCAAGTTTTTGAGAGCTAAACTACGCGACGGATCTTTGTATATAAAATATTCAAGCGCGAAGGTTTTAAAACAATTTTCTAAATAATACCATGGATGTTTGGAACATCTGGAATTATCTTCTTAAATATCCATATATTAAGTATTGCTTAAACAAAATGTAAGGAAGTTAATAAGATTATCTATAATTAATCTTATAATAAGATTATATTTGTTTTTTTATGTTATAGTGGTGGGGTATTTCCGTTTATAAATAAATAGAAAAATATTAAAATGCATAATTCTATAATTACTTCATTTTTAGATTTAATCCTTAAGCAATTTGCTCTATTTTAGTATAAGTTAGCAATAAATGCTCATTAATTAATTTCTGGTGCTGGGATATGTTTTAAAAATATATTATATTTTTTAATTGTAAGCCGTACCAAAATTTAAATCTAAGACATCGTTAGTACCTATTAAAGAAACTTTTATTGTACAGTATTTTTGTTTATGATTTTTTTAATGGTTGGTGGGTATTTTAATTCATGTTTTTCTGTATTATACATTTATTATGTTTATATCAGTCACTACCATTTTTATATTATTATAATTATTTTAATATATTTATAGTAATATATTGCCTAACATTAATTTCAAATTTATAATAAAAGAAAAACGATAATGTCTAAAAGTACTGAAAAATTGTTTTAGACTTGTATAAAATATATTGTTTCCGATAAAAACCTAATTGTTTTCTTTATTCTTTACAATAAACCTTTTATTTGTAGTATACCATTAAATTTTTAGAAAATGCATATAGCTACATACTCATAAAATTTCGTATATCATACATATACAAATAATAATACAATGCACACATAAACAAGCTCAAACATATGAAAGTGATAATAGGTATCAATTTTTTGATTTCAAGATTTTCATTGAGAAGCACGTTTTTAGATCTTTACTCCTAAGTGATTATTATGGATTCAATGTGCTATGGATAAATACGTTATGGATTAAATATGTTATGGATTAAATTTGGTTTAACATTAGCAGAAATGGAAATAAAATTAGAAGCAAAGATTTTATGGTTTCTGAATTTTATATTTCGAATAGTACCAAATATACATAACTACAGAATAGTACTACATACTGTATTAATTTATAGCTACGATATAAATTCCATACTCTACTAATTGACTGCCCTAAGTACCCCTCTGACTATTTTATTTTCAAAATAAGATTTTAATTAAGTGTTTGCATACACTTAATCTTATTTTATGTTTATACGTAATGTTATTTTATTAATGTCTCTATTATGATTATACCATCCTTCCATAAAGTTGCGATAGTTTTGCGTATATTGTGTCTACGAGCATATATGGTAGAAAATTTGGTTGGTTTTGAAGGTTCTGTTCTAATTAAATATGTTTATTGATAATCATAATATAATTGTTTTTCTATGATCTGCATAATTATTTTAATTAGTGTATTTTCAATGTCAAACAATCTTTGGAAACAGTTACAAACGTAATGCCAATTTAAAGAAATTAGATTGAATAAGTTAGTTTTATAACAGATTTTTTTGCATAAAATGGCTATAATGTTTTCAGCTCTACCAATCGCATAATAATAACATTCACTTCATTTTCAGAAATGTCTGTCCACCTTTGGTCTGTGCCTATCGTTATTCACTGTTTCAAAAACTGCCTATAAAGTTTAATAATGCATAAATAATTCATTAACAATGAGCGATTTATTTAAATCAGCACTAGGATATTTTAGTGCATCCACAAGTACCTCAACTGATAATAGTTTTGTAGGTCAAATAATTGAAATTTCTAATGTTAAACTTAGGATAAAAAGAGTAATAGCAGAAGGTATTTGAGTTAAAGAATTGTTAAATTTTATTTGTTTTGAGTAAAAATGTGTTATTTTAGGCGGATTTGCAGTAGTTTTTGTTGCGCAAGATGTAGCTACAGGAAAAGAATATGCTTTAAAAGTATGTTTGTTAAAAAAAATGTATTTAAATATCTACTACGTAAAGTTTACTATTTTAGAGGCTTTTAGCAGCAGATGAGGAAACTAGACAGAATATAGTTAATGAGATTAACATACTTAAGCAGATATCAAATCATCCAAATGTGATTCAGTATTTGACAGCATCTTTTATTGATAAATCTCAAACTACTCATGGCCAGCATGAATTTCTTTTAGTTACTGAACTTTGCATTGGGGGTTCCCTAATACAAGTTTTACAGAATAGATCGAATCAATTTGACGTAGAAACGATTTGCAAAATTATGTATCAGTGTTGTAAAGCAGTGACCCATATGCATGCACAGGAACCACCAATCATTCATAGGGATATGAAAATTGAGAATTTACTGATCACAGATGATGGAAATATAAAATTATGTGATTTTGGATCAGCTACCAAAAATGTTTTTAGACCAGATATTTCGTGGAGTGCCAGTGAACGGGATACTTTGGAAGAAAATGTAAGATATTTCATAATTATTTTGTTTCATATGTAGTTCATTGAGTTATTAAGTTAAATTTAATTCAGTAACATTATACTTATAATTATTGTTTTTTTTGAATGTTTACATCTATATTCGTATTTCTATGCTTTTTAAAAATTGTGTGATTTTTCACGTCAGCTTCTTAATGGCTGACGCCGTTTTTAGTTACTTGATTATTGTTTTATTGTCGATCTTTTTGTAAATCAAATTCAAACTACCCAGATTCAGCTAGTTATTTACATCACCTTGAATAACACAACAGCTTACTCTGTTGGATACTCTGTTATGTTGAATAACCTGTTCTGTTGCAGATTTTTTAATGAAACTGTCTTTTTTATTGTTACTTTCATCAGTCACTTCTGATGGCCAATTTATCATCTAAATTCGTAAGCGTTTTGCAAGAGAGTAATTTTGAAGAAATATTTTCCGGCATGTACGTTGCAAATTTTCATTCTTCCTCATCCACGTGCTAGGTCTTATTTGCAGAAAGGAAGATCTTTTTATAATTTATTAGCTAATTCATTCAATCGACGAGTTGGAACATTTTTCATGTTTAAAAGCACTTTTTGTGCTAAATTGTTGTGATTTCACCTCAACGATAAACACCTTGAACCAGGTCGTCAAAATTTCTGGTTTAATCATACATTTCTATATTTAACGCGTAAACAAGGCAATAAATTTCGTAGTTTGATGCTTTTCACGGATCTTGATTTCATAGCTTTTCAAACTACTAATAACGAAAGTTTGTCATTTCCTCCTAGATTTGCGCATTCTTTTGTCACCCTATGTAGTGGAGCTGAATTTTCTTAATATCTTCATTGGTAGAGCGTTCTTTTCAGTTGAGACGTCTCACATGATTATTAGGATTTCGTCGGAACCATTACTACATGGTTTCTTCTAAATCTCATTTTCTTGCTGGACTAAGTCTTCCAGAGTATATCAACAATTTTTTATTGTTTTAAAAATGTTCTGTTTTTAATCTCTATAATTATTTAATTTTAAATTACTATTTATTATATCTTTAGCTATCATATTATCATACATTGTATACTTGACTTAAAAGTGTCTACTATTAAAATAGATAGATAGCAACCTTTATTGGCATAGATTTACAAAACCATTACAATACACTACGAACAATGAATATTAAAATAAATATATATCAATATATTTTTAACCTTTATTTGATTTAATTATTAAAGGTTTAATTATTTAACTATTTTTGAAGTTGGAAAAATTTACAACACCAATGTATCGGGCACCAGAAATGCTCGATACCTGGTCAAATAATTATGTTGGTACTCCAGCAGATATATGGGCTGTGGGGTGTATTTTATATACACTTTGCTACATGAAACATCCGTATGAAGATTCAGCCAAACTGCGTATTATCAATGCCAATTATATATTACCACCGGATCCGAAATATAGCTGTTTTCATGATATTATACGTAAGTCGTTAACTATTTTGCTATTTCAGTATTCACAAAATTAGGTGCTTTATTAGCTTCTGCTGACGAACAGTTACAACAGTCTGTGTCAAGAGAGTGGCAACTACCACACTCTTTTTCTTTTCCAGTTTTCACTTCTTAAATTATTTGAGCCTTATCGTTCCACTCATAAAAAGACTCCTTTATTTTGAAAAGACCTCTAGTAATCATATCGGTGTAATATAATTCTCACAATACGGTTTGTGTTCATTATGTTCAAGAATAATATTTGTCAGATGCTTTACTAATCTATTTGATACGGAATAATTTTTTGGACTATACATAGGCTACGTTAGAATGTTGATATAGAATGGAATACTATGTAATGCCTAACAATTTGACTTTTGTACGGACTTGTCCCAGGTTATCAGTATTATCACACTTAACATAGGCGTCAATAATCTCTAAGTTAACCCTTAGAGATTCAATTCTGTTACTTGATATTCCAATATTGTTTAAACACTTGACGCTTCTAGAAATGAAATTATTTCTATAATAATATGCTCAGCTATATATTTTTCGATTTTTTGTTTATGTATTTATTATATATATATTTTGATATTTTTCTGCATTTGTAATCGAATAATATCAGTTTTCTCAGCCAATACTATGAAAATGTTGTTATTCGAAAAATACTGTGGAGTCTGATTATTATCCAAATTTTCATCTTGATGTTCAGAACTTGTAAAATAATACATGTTCGACAATGAAAACTTATTTTTCTTACCAAGATGCGATTTTTCTTTTTAAAGATCAGGTTTTGCTAATCTTAATCAGAACTAAGCAATTAATTATATATAGCATATTTGCGTACATAGCGTTTTTGCGGATCCACTTTCGAATAGTTGACTCAAACTATTACTAAAGAACGTTGATGCTAAAAGTCTGTCGAAGTGAATATTATTCCTTTTCATAATATTTTATTGTAGTGTCACAGAATATTATAGTAGTATTTTTGATGCAAGTTTACAATATCTAGAAACTTGTAAAACTATTTGGGACAAATGCCAGTACTAATTGGGATTGATTCGACCTTGACAAATTCTTTGAGATATAGATTTGTATTATTCTGATTTTGTTGAGACTTCAAATAATTCAATGTGAAACTGTTAACAAAATTAATTTATTATTTGTCTCCTTAATGTTTTAAAGGTGGTTGTTTTCAAATAGACCCTACTAATCGTCATACGGCAGCAGACATTCTGGAACGTTTAGCGGCTATAGCTGAAACGCATAACTTTAATATGAAACTTCCTATTGAAACTTTGATTCATCAACAACAATCTCCCGTAAGAAGTAATAAATTGAATCAAGGTGTCGATTCTTCCATTGTTACGAATGCTCGCGCTAGTAATGTGGGTGTTGTTAATGGTTTAAGAAGTGATAATATTGGTAAATCTGGACATGGAAGTATACCACCTTCTAGGCCAGCTCCACCAGAACAACACAAACAGGTTGGATTACTTATAAAATTTAAACTACTTGATATGTCTGATAAATGGATTACTTTTTGAATGTTTCGTCATTTCATGCTGAAATTGAAGTTTTTCAGTTTTAAAATTCAAGTTTTAATCAGAGATGTTTGATTTCAATTTTATTCTCGTTTTAAGTTAATTGTATAAAGAATATTGATTGTATGAAAAACTTTGTGTGAAATAAAAAAATATTCAACAATCAATAGGTAGCACCTTCTAGGCCTGATGCTCCGCCGTCACGTCCTGATCATCCATCCCGTATGGAAGATACAATACCATCCAGCCCGAATGTTCAGAATTATAATCAGCAACAGCGTATTATGGCTGGTTCCACAAATCATCAGCCATCAGCAACACCAACTATGCAAGGTAGTAATATTGCAAGTGGAGGCGGTCTTTTCTCTTCAATAAAAGGTGGAGCTGGCAGCTTTTTCAAAGGCTTGAAAGATACTAGTTCGAAAATGATGGCTACAGTTCAACAGTAAGATATTAGTAGAAAATAGTAGAATATAAAAGCCAATGTACGAGGCACATCTAGTAGTTAGGTTTTGATCGTAAATATATGTTAAGCATTTGATGTTATTTAAGCGCATCTGCCTAGAAATATTAAAATAGTAAGCCTTTGGAAGACAAATTATTCTTATCTCTGACAGCAGATCTGTCACGTTGAGTTTAGTTATATAAAACCCGTCCTGTTGTGAAACAGGATCTGTGATTAAATTATTGTTACATGCAATAATGTGGGGCTCACACGAATTTTTTGGCAAATATATTAAGTTTACGGTAAACATGGAATAACTGATGCAATGATATAAGATGGTGCAGGCAGTTTAACGAATGCAGAACAAACGTTTCGTATGAAGATCGCATTGGAAGATCTTTAGTAGTCTCCGCAAATTTGATGCAGTAAGTGAACGAGGAAATGATTGAAAACAGATTTACAATTTTCGATTTGATCATTCATTTTCTATTACTCGCATTATCTTTGGTGCATGACGGTGTGATAATTAAATTATAACGTATGCACAAATTAAGACAATGATTGTATTTTGTTTAGACATTAGGATGATATCGAAAGATACTCTAGTTTTTCTTACGAACATATATTTTTCAAAAAGGTTTATTAATCTAGAGATTGCCTTGATGTCGTTTTTCATTCTTAGGGAAATGATTAACATTTTTGGCTAACGATCGTAAATTTTCATGTGTACTGTGTTCTGTTGGAAATGACTTTCTTGCTGATTTCTGCAGCATATAAAAATTCTTCCACAAATGAAAACGGTTCTATATCTTTTTCTTGTATGTGATTATTTAAAAGGTTTTTTTTATCCCGTTTCTTTTAATGCACTTAAGGAGGCCTGCAGAGAAGTACGAAGTTCATTCAGAAGGTTAAATATGTCGCCCATATACCCAAACTTCAAAAAACTCTTAAGTAGGTCAGATATTCGCTTTCATCTCTCAGTTCGAACAGACTCGAACAAAAAATCTTCTCAATATTTTATTCATTGAGTAGAATATGTTGGTAATGCGAATCAATATGCTTACACAATATAATGTAGACTCGAATTTCGTTAATAATCTTTACCGCGCTGTTTATCATATTTAATTCAGTACAAAGTTTTTTTACCTAGGTGCTCTCCTTTGATCGCACAGTGAGTTGTAAGTAAACAAAATTTCTGTGTCCGCGTTATATATGTATTTTCATCCGCGCGACGACCTCCATTTGAAAATGCATACTTCAAAAGCATTAAATACCTAAACTTTTTCTTATTAAGTTTTTATCTTCATTATATTTCACGAAAGAAAGTATGATAGCTTGGTTTATTACGTCACTTGATTCATCAAGTTTGGTTGCGATACATCACGCTTTCTTAATGGTACCTACAATGTCAATGGTTTCTGTTCAATGTCAATGGCTATGTCTACAACTCGAATAGTTAAATTCGAGCTTATAAATTCACATTTCATTTAAACTAAATTTGTAATTATTTAATTTTATTAAGTTGACCAGCAAGCAAACTTACGTTTTAGTGTTATTTGGAACCTTGATATTTTATATATGATATTGATATATAATTTTAAGGCAGATCGTTGGTATTAATATTTAATTTACTTCATTTGAATACAAATTAGATTGTTTCTGTTTTTGATCGTAGGTTTCAATCTTTTGTATGCGATACAAAAATAATTACGGAAATATAGCTAGTTTAAATTCCGGGAGAAGGTATTATTTACATCTTTGTTATTCGTATATTTCTTATTTTATAGTAAAGTGTAAATAAACAGCACAAGCGTTTAAGACTCGGGGTTTTAAACTATCTTTGTAAATTTTTACGTAATAATTAATAAAAACAATTCAGCATAGTATATACTACTCAGAGATGGCGCTTCTTGTTTACCTAATATTATTATAAACACAGTGAATTTAATGAGATCCATCTTTATTATAAGTATAGGATGGATTTATTGACATAACATCTTTGCACATTTATTAACCTCATAAATCAGACGCTGGAGAAGAAATGTTTATCTCTGGTTTATCTGGGAATGAGTGGTTTATCTTTTATAAAACCATGCAGGGTTTTAACCTATATCGTGAACGTTCTATAAATACAATTGCAGGAAACATTTCATTGATTTTACCTCTTACATGAAACAAATTGTAATATAGTACTCTTCAATCTACAAGATTTATTTCAATTAATATATTTAACGTGACTACACGATTATATACTTGCTTTAAATTAAATATTCGTTAATTGTGGAAGGATACATTTTTAATTAAATTACTAGATCTATGGCACGTCCAGAGCAACCAGACATTACGTATATCACTCAACGATTGGCAGTGATGCCATATCCATCAGAACCAGGTATAGAACATCATTTACCTACCTATATGAGATCCACAGCTTCAACTGGCGCTGTTGGTGCAACGAATCAAGCTGAAGAAGTGCGACTCTGGTTGGAACAAAGACATCCCCATGGAAAATATTCTGTTTATAATATTAGTGGAAGGAGTTATGGACATCAGGTATGGATTTAAACAAATTTTATCTTTCAATTTTCCTCCACTTAGTGTCGTTTTCCTTCGCTCATTAATGTCGTCTTAACAAATCGTAGTATTTTGATAAATTAATTTCTATCTTGATCTTATAAAGTTTTGATCTGTGTGGTTTAACTTCTTAACTTCTTACTTTCGAGTTATCTTTCTTTACATAACTTTGCTTTTTTGTTATTTTTCTTCCCATATTAAATGTAATTATGAAATGAAGAATGTAAGTAGTATTTACTGCCTAGCAGTAAGACAAATTTTTAATTAAAAGATAAGATAAAAGAATTTTTTTCCATAAGATCAGAAGATTTACAATAAATTTGTAACAACCAATAATAGGAAATACGTAAAAAATCTAGTAAATAAAAATAACAATATGTAGTAAATAGTAATATGAATAACAAGTAATATGAATATGAATAATATCATATGTATATATAGTTGTGTATAACTTATTAAGTTTATTATTACAGTAAAAAATCATAGAATTCATCGATTGAGTAAGGTGTACATTCCAGTATAATCTGGGTTATTTTGTTTTTATAATGTTTAAAATCTGTAATTTCCTTTATATTTTGAGGTAGGTGATTAAATAACCTTATATAGTTATAGAAACGAATCTGATGGTAGCTATTTAGTTTATGTGGATAATGGTATATGGTATGTCTCGTATTATAGTCGTGTTTTTTTCATATATTTTATACTTATTTTTATTATTGAAAAAAAATAAGACATTCGAATACGTATAATCCTATGCTGGTATGTATATTTTCTTTTTAAATGTTTGCCTATAGCTATCTCCCTTTTTCATGATAAATATGGTTCTTATTGCCTTTATTGTACTATTAGATTTTTTTTGGCGTGACTGCTATTACCCCAGAACATTATTCCATAGCGTAGTAGGGATTCGAAATTTGAAAAATAGGTAAGTTTGTCATGACTTTAATCTCAACATTTTTTTTATAATTCTAAATAAGTATATTACTTTATTTAGTTTATTTTGTAAAAGTCCTACATGTGTATCCCAGCGAAGGTGATTATCTATTGTTACACCAAGACATTTAGAATTTTCTTTTATGTCAATATAGTTTCTATTTATGTTTAATTCATCTGGGTATATTATTTTGGAATTTATTGTTTTGAAAATGGTGCATTGGGTTTTATTAACGTTAAGTGCAATTTTATATAGTTATACCAGTTTTGTATTTTATTGAATTAGGTAGTTCCCTCGTTAATCATACTTGTTATGTCTTCTGCAATTATTAAAACTGTTGTGTCATCTGCATAGCTTATCAATTTGTGCTTTGTATTTTTTATGATTGATGAGACATCATTTATGTATATGTTGAACGCTTCCTTGTGCTACATCTACATTTACAGGTAGTCCGTCTGCAAAATAGGATTTTTCCTTGCTGGAAACGATCAGACAGAAAAGTTTTGATAAAATTTAATAAATTGTTATGTATTCCACATAGTTGCAATTGTTGGTACAATATATTGTGTTGTACACAATCGAAGGCTTTGTGCAGAGACCCATGAATATGCTGCATAGGTTTTGGTGATATTACAGTCTTTAGGCAATGTTCGTGCCTCAGGTGATGAGTTCAAAAAGAGCTGTACTAGTATTACCTTTATTTATGAACCGTGTTGTGACAAATTTATTAGACCGTTATCTCTGAAAAACGTTATTAACTGATTTATGAAAAGTTTCTCGATTATCTTACTGCAAGATGGAAGTAAATTGATGGGTCTATAATTATTAAAATCTTCAGTACTATTTTTTTGTGCAATGGTTTGATAACAGCTTTTTAATTGCTCAGGGAACTCACCCTGCTCGAAAATATGATTTATAATATAAGTTAGAAGTCCTCGTATATGTTTTAATTTCTTTGCGTAAGTGTATTATTTAATCTTATTCGACGGCGTGTTTTATATAACTTTTTAGCTTCTAGTTTTTATTAACGTTAATGCGTTAATGTGTATACGTTTTAATTCTTTTTGCGTAAGTCTATTATTTAAGATTCATATTTGTGTTACTATGGTTTGGAGTCGATATATGATTAATGAAAACGCAATGATACAATCTCCAAAAAAATTTTTATTACTTCTTGAGCTCTTGATGCGTTCAAAAACTTTCTGTAGAATAAGGTCTTGAACGATGAAGGTCTTGACAGTAAGGTCTTGACAGTCTGGTTGTTGTATCGCACGCCTATTGCTCTAGAATCAGATAGGTGCTAATTTCAAAAATGATAAATGATAAAGACTTAGTTTAAAAATGAGGCAAGGTAGACACGTGTTTCTGGCATATGGGTGGCCATTATCGGCACTCTCTCTTTACAACTATAGGAGCAAGATATTGTATCGGGTTACAAATCTGATACTTAATCAGTACGCTATATGCCTTTGTAAACCAAATCTTATAATTTTCATTTTGAACACAAAGTGTGTGCTAATTTGCATATTTTAAGATGTTA